>CAUYPO010037891.1:0-17197 GCA_963574435.1 Cheirogaleus major | reverse complement strand
GAAACACGAGAAAACTCGTGAGCGGTACGAAAAGTGTTAAGGATACATCCCACAACTTAACTTCACCACTTCTGCTTGCATTCCATTGGCTATATCTTAGTCACATGGCTGAACCTAGCTACAAGGAATCCTGGGAAATGTAGTCATGTTCTGACCTGAAATTTGGTGGCCATATTACTGAGGAAGAAGGGAAGAGTAGATATTGGAGGACAAGGAAAAATTTCTGTCATATTAGCCACTACTGAAGTGTTACTAATAGTTATTCACAAACTACTGTGGTTTTTTACCCCCTGCAGCATTTTCGTGGGTAATAATAAAAGCACGGGTGTGTCAGTAGGAGTGTTCTGTGCCTAGGAAAAATGTCTTGTATGAGGCATTGGAAAACAGGCTGAGAACTTGTCTTGACGCTATACCCTGACATTCGAGTTTCCCTGCAACACGGCCACAGCCTGCTTTTCCAAATATTTCACCCTCACTTCTGTCCTCAAGGGCTCTATTTTAGCCAAAGGATGCTTAAAGAAAATGGAACTTTCTTCCCTCCCTGTCTTTTGTCATGTTGTTCGCTTTACTTAGAGACCTTCCTTGGGTTCCTGGAACATGGGTTCATTCCCCACCTCAGGGTTCTTGCCTCTTGCTCTCTCTGGGATGTGTTTTCCCAAGACAGCTTTTCATAGAGTCCTTTCCTTTTTGTCATCCAAATCTCCATTCAAATATTCAGTGCCCAGACAGGCCTTCTCTGACCAACTTTTCTAACACTGCCTCCTCCCTGCCCCCTCATCTCACTCTATCACATCGCTCTGTTTTCTTCATGACATGGTTCACTGTCTGAAATGACCTCACTCCTTTATTTGCTTATGCAGTTTCTGTGTCTTCCCTGCTAGAAAGCTCTAGAAAAGCCAAAGCCTGTAAGCCTTCTCACTGATGCATCCTTAGCTTGATGGCTCATGTTAGAGACTCGATACCATATTCTTTAAATTAAGAAATGACTGCATAGCCTTGTCTCCCCCTCTATACCCACTTATGCTCTGAGGCTCAGCCCACATCCCCAACTTGCTCCATGAAGTGTGTTTTGATCCTTTTCCCCCATTTGCATCATGCCTGGTTCCTTTTCATCTTTCAAGCTGAAACTTAAACGAAATTTCCTTGGAAAGGCCTTCATTATTGACTCCAGAGCAAGCAGGTGTCCCCATTACTTTACAAAGAACCCTACTCATTGCCTTCAGGATCCTGTCATAATGTGCAATTCTATATTTACTCACATCTACACTTACCTTTTGTCTCTCCCCACTACAGGTTGGACCACAGAGTTGGAGAGGTTGGTCTGCCCTGCTCACAGCATATCCCAGGGCCCAGCACGGTGTCTGTATGTAGTAGGGGCCCCTTACATATCAACCAATGAATGCCCAACAGGTTCTATATGTAGCACTTACTTGGAGAATAATGATCCTTTCCAATGATCTTCAACTGTTCTTTAAATCTCATAAAATTCTGCACCTAGGCAAGTCTTTTCTACTTTTTTGTAAGCTCCTTACAAACAAAGATCAGTCTCCCCTTTACACCCCTTCACTCCAACATCCCAGGTTCCTTTAGACGAGTTTTTCTGACTACACATTCCAGGAATGCTAATAAGCATTGCAAGAAAACTGGCTTCTTCGATCAAAGAGTTGGTCTAGGACTAGGTTAAAATTTCAATGGTATGTTTAAAATAAGAACTTTACAAGGATTTTAATATGTTTTTGTAGACTACAAATTTCCAAGAGGAGAGATAAAGTTGTCAGCATTGTCTAAACTTACTTGGACATTGAACCATTTATTCTCTTTATTCAGAAACTCATTTTAGGTATTCTAAATGTTTCATACTCTTTTTCCCTCTAGTTCTTCCTTCATTTCTCTTCTACATTCTCACTTTCTTCCCTGCTTTTCCCCTAATCAGCCTCTCCTCTTTTTAAAACTTCCTTGTAAATGATATTGACACTGAACCCTCATTGGCAGGTACAGGGCACAGGTGTAATCACTCGGCCCTACTCAGTAAGAGCCCCCAAGGCCTGTGAGCCTCAGAATCTGGCATTCTCAACCTCACAAAAGCCCACATGCCCCTGGGTCTTATTTTCTGCTCGTATGATTTAGGAAGTGGGGCAGTAAATGATGACTTTCCTGGCAAGTATTTGGGGTGATGCCATCTAGATCTCAGACTCTCTGTGGGGTCTATCTCCAATTTGGAAGATGGGACTGGCCATCAGTTAGGAGACGAGAGCAGGATGTTGACCTTGTCCTCTGACCTCAGGGCAGAGCAACAGGAGCTCAGACCACTCTGCAAGACTTCCTCAGCATTGGCCTCCCGACCTCCTAATAAAATTGAGCATTCGACCCACCTGAAGAGACTTGAGTCTGACTCACGGATGAGAGATGTTTCCTGGCTCGCTGTCTGCTTGTAGTGTCGACTACATTGGCAGTAGCAGGATAAGCAAACAGCAAAACAAAGCAAAAATAAAACGAACAAAAAAACCCCAGTCAAATCTACCAGGGACAGACCCACACAGGTTTGGATAGACTTATTCTACATAGGAAAATTCCAGAATAGCAGAGCCAAGAAGGGCTTAGAGGTACCATTGCATGGATGGCGAAACTGCGGTCAGGCTGAGGAGGTACCTGCCCAAGGCCACATGATTGAGACTCAGGGTCTATGTGAGCAGAGGACAGCATCTGGCTTCCTGATCCTTAAATGGGTGCCCTTTTAATTTCATCAATCAGTCTCAGTAAAGGATATTTTTAGTACATTGTACTTATTAAATATAGTTTTATGTTCTCTGACCCTGTCTTAAAAAGCTTGCAAGCCAAATGTTTTATATCTTTCTAAAACACAGAAATTAAATGGTTTACTCTATGTGTCCGCTAATGGATATTACAGGTCTTTTGGGGGCTCAGTTCTGACAGTGGTGAGAGAGTATCAAAAAATAACGATAACGCAAGGTGAGGATGGAAGTATCACTGTTACCACGATTCCTTTGGGTGGTCAGGGACCACCTCCACGCTGTCAAAGAATCTGAGAATGTTAGAGCCAGAGGGCTCTTGGAGAACACCCCCATTTCATAGGTATGGAAACTGAGGCCCAGAGGGGGAGGGCCGTTCTCAGAGTCACATTACGGATTAGTTATTTGCAGGGGCAGGTGTAGAACCTGGGCCTTGTGTTTCCCAGAGAGAGGCATTTCCATCTCCCACACTTTTCAGCCTGTTTAAAATTTCAGACCTGGAGGCAGACAGCTTGTTCTAAACTTGTTTAGCCTAATGGGGCCAAGTACAGATAAAATGGAATCCCACAGGGGTTAGGAAATGCGTGCTTGGAGCCAGGGCCTGTGCATTGCATATATCAGGCCTCTCCTTGGGAGAACTGAAGCTGTATTTATCTGGGACTTGGCTTCCGGTGGGGCATATATCCCCAGGTAACAGCCCAACCTTCCTTTCACACAGGCTCCCTGTGGCTGAAGAGCACATTTCTTCAGAATGTTCCTGCAAGTTCCCAGCAGGTCTCCCAGGCAGGCAGACAGTGGACTCACAGTGGGAGGCTGGCAGCCAGGTCTGCCGGTGCTGCCAACACAGCCCGGTGGCTTGGGGCCCTGGGGCCCTCCTTGCCTTGCTATATGAGGCCTAGCTGACATAGGTCTCCCTACTGCAGAAGGACAGAAAGGGAAGCTGGAAGGGCCTTTTGGGAGCTGGCCCAATGCTCTCCCTGTACAGACAGAGAAACTGGCCCAAGAAAGGGGGTTGACTTTCTTATCACCAGTAATCCCAGGGTTAATGACAGACTGAAGAGCCATCCCAGGCCTCTGGACTCCTGACTCTGTGCTCATATCAAGAAATAATGAATGAACGTCTGCTATGTGTCAGGTGCTAAGCTAAGTGCTTCACCATTCATTCATTCTTTCATTCTCATTAAGCTCTGGAATACACCCGGCACTCTATCGGCTCTGTGCCTACAGAGAACAATACAGACAACGGTCCTTGCCTACGCGTAGCTGAAGACAGACAAGTGACTGAGCAGTTACAATCCAAGGTGGAACTTGCTGTGAAGGGGGAGCCATAGTGTGGCATGGAAAACATAGGGGAGACATTTAGTCTAGATTGGGGTGGGGGGAAAAGAATCGCTAATGGTTTCTCCCAAAATATAGTATCAAAGTTGGGACCAAAGGTTACATAGGAATTATGTGAGCCAGGAGTGGGCAGGTAAGAGCAATCTGGATGGAAAGGTGACATATGCAAGGCCTTAGAGACCAGAGCCCGGTCCAGCAAGAGGTCTGGAGGACATTTGGCATGGCTGGAATGTGGGGCGTAAGGAGCGGGAAGAGATGAAGCTGGAGAGACAGGTGGTGAGGAGTACAAGGGGTTTGGATCCTTGAGGACAAGAGCCATGGGGGGTGGTAGTTGGTGGTTTCTAGAAGAAAGAAAAATGAGCTATATCCCCCCTATTCCACCGGGCAGGTTCCTGTCATACTGCTAAATCCAAACTGTATTGACCCCTTAGTAGTATTTACCATGGATCATCATTCCCTTTTGGAAAATGGTCTTCTGGCGGCTATGAAATCATGCTCTTCTGGTTTCCTACTACGTCTCTGGCCATGCTGGCTCCTTCGCCATTCTTTTCCTTGATGTTTGACTGCCCTGGGTCTCTGTCTCCTCTCTTTACCCAGGTGAACTCCTCTGGCTCCATGGTTTTCATATCATCCATATGTGAGAATTCCTAAAGTTAATCCTAAACTTAACTTTTCCCCTGAACACCATTTATATCCAATTGGATACTCAACTTCTTCTCATGCATATCTAAAGACCATCATAAATTTGACCTACCAAAATGCCACTCCTTGCTTCTATATTCCCACTTCAAATGCTCTTTCCCACTGTTCCTCATTCCCTCAGTTGATGGGATAAAAAGTCTTGGAGTTGTCATAGAGTCCTCTTTCTCTTATTCCTCTATATCTGATCCATAAGTGAATGCCTCTAAATTATATACTGAACACACTCCGTTTTCCCTAGTTCCTGCTGCTGTTATCTCTTGCCTGGATTTAGGTACCAGTTTGCTGGCTTGGCTATAACCCACTCTTTCAAAGCAGTCAGGGGCACTTTCTCAAAACATAATCAGGTCATGCACTATACCCACCTGCTTAAAAATCCTTTAATGGCTTTCCTACTCAACTCGGAAAAAAATTCAAATTTCTTCCCAGAGTGTAGCAAGCCCTGCACGTTCTGGCTCCTGCTACCACTCTGACTTTGACTGCTACCCACTCTCTCTGGCCCACTCCGCTCCACCACACTGACGAGGTGCTCTTCCTCAGACAGAACAAGTTCCTTACCTTAGGGCCTTGGCACTTCGTTCCCTCTGCCTGGAATGCCTTTTCCTTGTCATGTGGCTGGTCACTTCTTGTCCCTCAGGTCTTCGCTTGAAGGTCACCTCTTTAGAGAGACCTTTCCTGCCCATTGAATCTGAACTAGCTGCCCACTAGTAATCACTTGTAATCTATCATTAATTTTAATTCTCTACATGTCACTTACCACCATCTGGTATTTTCTTCATTGATTCATTCACATATTCATTCATTTTCTTAGGGCTGGTGTCCCCTAACTAGAATATAGACGACCTGAGAGCATGGGCTCGTCTTGTTCACTGTGGTATCATCGGGGTCTAAAGGAGCAGCTGACACACAGGTTTCAATAAATGTTTGCAAGAAATTAGCTATTTGTAAAACTGCTCTAGGAGATGGAAACCTTGATTCCACTTGATCATAAATCACATATCAAGCTATTTCTTTTATCAAACCTTTTTTGTCTTACTTTTTAAAATGAGAGATGCTCCCACAGTTAGTCACCCTTGTGTCCTCTGTCACCATAGACTGGGTTTGCCAGTTTCTGAAATTCCTATAAATGAAAACAAACATTATCCTTTTATATCTAGCTTTTTGACTCAGTGTTATATCTGTGAAATTTGTCCATATTGTTTCATGTAGCAACAGTAAATCTTTTTCTTTGCTATGTACTGTTGGTGTTTGACTATGTCGAAATATATGTATCCATTAAAAATAAGAGAGTGGTGTTGATGATGGACCAGTGGTTTTCAAACTGTGTTCCATAGAAGCTCCCCTTCCCTGCCAGGGTGCCATAGGTGAGAGGCCAAGAGGGTGGGGCTTCAGCACCACCCCTTGCCATTTTCCCTCCAACCAGAGTAATTTCCAGTTTTGTCCATTTCATAGACTGGCATCTAGGCATCTAGGTATTAGGTCAAATTGCATTTGGAAAAAAACGTTTCTGCTGTCTAAAAGAATATCCTTAAACTCAGCTATTAATATCAGACATCAGATTTTGAACTCTGCTATCTTTGAGCTGTATGACTTAGGGCAAGTGAATGAATCACTCTGTGCCTCTCTTTCCTCAAATGTATAAATGTGATAGTAATAATAGTACCAGGTTAGATTAAATAAGCTAATGCATGTAAAATGCTTGTCACAATGCTTGCCATGAAGTCAAGTTTCAATAAATGCTAGCTGCAGTGACTATTATATTATTTTCTTTGTCATCGTCATCATCAGCTACATCATCCCTGCCAAGGGTGCTTTCCACTTTCATGACCTGTGTTCCTTCTAGGCTTTGTCGCAGTCACTCAGCCTGGGCTCCTGCTCCGTGGAAAACTGGATGCCTCCTAATTCTATTCCTAGCAGCAGGATGGGGTATCCTACTTGGGTCTCCTGGCCTGCACCACCCAGCGCACCAGAAATAAACCAACCCAAACTCGCATGCCCGAGAAACAGCTGTTCACCTCTAGCCAGACCACACTCCTTCAAAAGAAGAGGGAAGGAAAGAGAAAACCGTCTCAGCTCAGCTTCTCAGTACACTGTGAACCTGGCACTTCTAAGGTGTCCAAGTCAAGTTCTGAACCCAGTGGGTCCTCCACAGATGCCAGCAGACAGGCTCCAAGTTTGAGTTTCATTTTTAATTTCATCACATTGTGACCTTGGCCAAGTCACTGTGTCATTGTCACAGGGACTCTGGATGTGCTGACTTTCTCTTTCCCTGCTAAGAATTTCCTGGGTGGAGTGGAGTGCTGTGCATTTGCCAGCTGGCAGTTGGGGGATGGGAAACCGGGCTGACAGTGTACAAGATCCGGATGTTAGGGAGGAGGGCGAGCCTTGTATGGTGTGCCCCCGAGGGACCAGGATCCACAGGGAAGTCTCAGGGCATAAAAGAAATGCACTAGGTCATGGAAAGCAATGCCTTAGGACCTGTTCCTGGGCCACTACTAGAGAAACAGGTAGTTGGAGCCATTCTCAGCATTCAATAAGTAGGGTGGAGTTAGGGTGGAGAATTGAGTAATTAGGGTAGTTCTGGATTAGAACATAGAATTTGTCATTTATTAGGAAGGCTGTACAACAGTATTATCTCTGCTTAGAAACAACTGACACATTGTTTTAATGTCTAGTCCAAGCCCTGTAATGGCCCTCCTAGCTAGACACAAATGAAACATAATGCATATGGGCCACTGTGTTTCTGAAGGATGTTGCAGGCTTCCCAGTACCCATGAGAAATCGCCCTTTTACACAGCATAATTCTTGACCACCTCTACCCCTGCCCCTGCTCCCAGTGTGGCACAATGCCCAGAATCATTAGGCAGTAAGCTCATCGATGTTTAAAGTGAGTCTCAAATGAAAAGTTCAGCAAACCAATGTGCCTTGCCCTCTGATGACATGACCTCACTGAATTGCTTATTTGAAGCCAGCAACTGAAAGAAGGCAGGGAGAGGTGACAGATTTTCCAAGGCAAGCAGTGAAACAATTCCCAAAAGGCAATCTCCACTCCTAGCAGGGCTCCCAGCCTATCAGATCACCAAGGCTGAAGCTGCCGCAGTTCCCAAATGCAGGACAATGGTCTGCCTCTTAGGGAGGGCAGAGGACAGCTCCATTGGATTGGTCTTTCTTTGTTCTATCAGGAAGACTCAACATGAGGCTCTCCAGCACCCAGAGATGGCAAATCTCAATTAGTGAAGACCACCCATTTCTAGGTTAATTTAGTCCCTCCTGTTTCTAGGATTCCAAGATTTGAAGATACCTGACACGAATCCAAACAGTTTGCCCACGTTCAGCTCACCAGCCTCCTTTCCAATTTTATTCCGTTGCTTTATGGCTCCTGATGCCTGCACTTTTATTTTTTGAACTTTTAGTGGAGTATAGTAAATATTCAGAGAAGTGTACAAATTGTAAGTGAAATTTTCCACAGTGATCACACTTGTGTAGTCAGAACTCAGATTAAGAAATAGAAAATGGCCAGCATCCAAGAGACCCCCCCATTGTTCCTTCCAGGAACTTCCCTCCCCAAGGCTAATCAATATCCTGACTTAGAGCACCATAGGTTTTTTTCTGCCTGGTTTTGGGCTTTGCAGTTTATTACTTTTCATTATAATATTTTATTGAGAAAATACACCACAATTTTTCTATGGTTAAAAGGGATTTGGGTAGTTTCCAGTTTGAAGCTATTACAAATAGACCTGCACTAAGTGTTCTTGACCATGTCTTATGGTGCTTATATGTATGTATTTCTATTAGTTGGAAGTTTAGGATCACAGGGTATGCATACATTCAGCTTGAGTAGTAATCTACTACTGCCAATCAATTTTCCAAAGCCAGCAGTGTATGAGAGTTCTGATTGGTCCAGATCCTTGCCAGTGCTTGAAATTGTCTATTTTTTGTCATTCTAGTCATTCTGGTGGGTGTGTGATGGTTTCACATTGTGATATAAGTTGCATTTCTCTAATGACTAATAATATGGGGGATGACCACATATTTTTGACTGGTTTGGGTATTTCATCTCCAATTCTTCCCCTTCCGATTGCCCTTCAATTCCCTACAATTTATGCTAAACCCTAACTTCTCCACTAACAGTGATCTCTCTAAAGTCACCCATATCCCAGTCAGCTGTAACACAATACCTGTCCTCTTCCAGTTTTCCCTGGCATTCCTAATGTATCACTCTGGGCTTCTTCAGATGCAAGTGTCCATAAACCCAAATCAAGTTGGCTTATGTGGAAAGAAAAACCAAACAAAACAATAAAAAAGAAAAAAAAAAAGAAATTCTCTAGCTCATATAACTAAAAGGTCTTGTGGGTATATCTTAGGAATAGCTTGATTCAGAGCTCAAATGATGTCATCACTTTCTGGTTTTTCTCTTTCCATGCTTTGTGTTGGCTCTATGATCAGATGTACAATGACTGCAGTAGTTCCAGTTTTACATAGTTATAGGTTCAAGTTCCAAAGTAAAGAGAGAGATTCCTTCTTCAAACTCAAATAAATAAAAAGCTCCCAAATGGAGTCTTGTTGGCTTTGACCGGCCTGTTTGGGTCATGTGCCAGTCCTGGAACCACTTGCCTGGGAGCTTGGCTAAGGCCTGGGTAATGTATCTGACCTGAGGGAGCAGGAGGACTCGGTCAGCACTGCTCAAAGCAAATGGATTAAGAATGGAAGCAGATTGATTTCTCAGAGGTATATTGGGGTAAAATTGCCTTGAGGGGAAAAGGATGCTGGGAGGCAAATTCAGCAGTTATCTGCTACACTTGTTGATCCAGTTCCAAGGCCAGAAACCTTTAATTATTTTTGAGTTTTCCTTCTCCCTCAGCCTCCAAGTCCATCAGTGATGACTGCCCATCCAATTCTACATCCCAAATGGCTCCCTAATCCAGCCACTTATCACTACTGTCTCCACTCTGGTACAAGTGACCAATAACTCATCCTTTGATTTTTGAAATAGTTTTCTTGCATCATTTTCTCTAAATTCTAAAAATAACAATAGTAAGTAACACTTCTTGAGGGCTTATTAAATACCCAACACTGTGCAGAGCACTTTACTTTCAATATCTCCATCAGTTCTCAGAGCAATTCTATAAAGTAAACAACTAATAGTCCTCATTATATAAGAGAAAACTAAACTATTAATAATTAGAAGCAAATTATTAGTACCCAACATTCTTCAATGGCTTCTCATTTATCTGTATTCCCAATATCTATCACTATGTAACAGACTACTCAATTTTATTGTCTTGAAAACAATAGCAATCATTTATTTACATTAAGAACCTACAATTTGGGCAGGGTTCAGCAGGTCAGGCTCATCACTGCTCCTTAGAGCATCAGCTGAAGTGGCTTGTCTAGAGGATGAGGGATCCACTTTCAAGACGGCTCATGCCAATTGTTGACAAGTTAGTGCTGGCTATTGTCTTCAAGCTCAGCTGTGGCTGAGAGTCAGGGACCTCAGTTCCTCTCCATATGGCCTGTCCATGAGGGCTTCTCCATAGGCTGCTTGGGCTTCCTTGCAACATGGTGGCTGGGTTCCAAAAATGTCCCCAAAGTCAGGAAGTAGAAGGTGCCATTCCTTAAGACCTGAGCCCAGACTCAAGTCCGGCCAGATTCAAGGGGAGGTACAGAGAGCTCCTCTTATTGGGAGGAGCATCAAAGAATTTTGGATCAAGTTTTAAAAATGTCACCTCCTAACTATAGAAATCCATAAAAGGAACTAAAAGGCTTTTCATAATCCATTATCCAAGTTCATGATAATATTTCCCTATGCACAGTGGCTTTCTTCCAGTTCCTCCAGTGTACTATGTTCTCGCTCCCTTCAGACCATTGCACCTGCTGTTTGCACCTGCCTGGAATGCTTTCCCTGTCTTTACTCAATCTCTTAGCACCATATCTCAGCAGAAAAGTCTTCTCCCAATGCTATCTAGGTTAAGTCCTTCTGTTTGAAGTCCTAGCTCATAGTAAGTGCATCATACATATGTTTTGACAAAATAAATTATTGAACGAGTCAAAAAAATTCATTGTTCCTTCAGTCTGAAACCCCTTTCCCACCTCCGTACCTTCTTGTGGCATACCCTAGCCCTACTCAACTTCTAGTCTCCAGGTGGATAGGCTCCAGCTCTTGTAGCATTTCAGCTCTTCTTGAAATTCTATCTCCTCCAGGAAGGTGGCAGTTCTCTAGGATCCACCAAGGATAAACATTCCACTTTCAGGACTCATTGGCTCCAGTGCTTGTGTAAATGAAAAGTCTCAAGAGCTTGTTTTCATGGAACCTTTGTCCAATGGTTGCAATGTTCCTATCAGTAATGTCGCTATTTGTTTTGAAGCTCTTGGTAGGTAGGCATGATGTTGCTCTGACTCACAATTCCTTATATCCTTAGAGAACAGGAAACAGATGTTCTCAGGACAAGAAGAGTGAAGTTGAATTTTAATAGGCAGAGAGTACAGTATAAGCAAAGGCTGAGGAGGGTGAGCGTGATCCCTGCTGTTTGATGGGGCAGACTTGGCTCTCATCATGCCCTGGCCTGGGATACATTTCTGGTTGGAAAAGGAGACAGATTTTATGATAGAAACACACTGGACGGCAAGCCAGAGTCCTGGTTCACCACCGTCAGGTACTGTCATTTAGTCTTCCTGGGAATTGTTCTTCTTATCCATCAAGTGAGTGCTCTGAGACAGGACAGTAACTTAGGGTCAGCCCAGCTCCAGCAGTCAACAATTCTGATCAAGAGTGGTGGAGCATACTGGCTAGTTGCTCCTGCTCTGGAGGCAAACAGATCTGGGTTCAATCCCTACTTTTGCCCCTTTTAAACTGTGTGACCTAGGGCAAGCCACTTCACCTCTTTGAGTCTCACTCCTGTTATCTGAAATCTGGGAATAATAGTAGTTCTTCCCTCATAAAGTTGTTTTTTGAGTTCAAATGAGATCAGCTATACAAAGTATTTAGGATATAGTAAGTTAGCACCTAATTAAGTAAATGATTCAATCATCAATTATTGAGGACTTCTTACGGGAGGATATAGCACAATGGAGTAGTTATAGTCTTGACTCTGGAGTTAGATAATACATGAGTTTAAATACTGGTTTCATCATCTGCTAGCTATGTGACCTTGGGCAGTGACTTCTCTTTTCTGAACTTTGGTTTTCTCATCTCTCAAATAAGGGTAAGAGAAGAGAACTTCATAAAGTTATTGTGATGATTCAATAAGATAAAATATATAAAATGTGTCCCACAATGCCTAGCAAATAATATATCCTCAATAAATAAAAGCGTTTTTTTTTGAGTTATTATAAATAATCATTATTCTTCAGGGAATAACCTGTTGATCAGTTTGGTTGGAGTGTAGGGGATACTTATAGAAGAATACTGGGAGATAGTCTGGGCCCACATGTGGTGGTTCTTGAGTGCACAGATGGGGATTTTGCATCTTATCCCAATGACGATAATAAACCACTGAAGAAGGTCAGGATTGCAGAAAGATAACTTAAGTGTAGAATATAGAAGACATTAGAGAGAAGATGCACTGGAAATGGAGAGACTTATTCACTCATCCACTCATTTATTCATTCTGTCAATTAACTAACAATTATTGAGCCCCTATGTACCAGGCACTAGGTGGTGAGAATGGAAAGGAAGATAGATAATTAAATAAGACCTAAAATGTAATAAGTACTAGACTAGAGAAGCACATCAGTGTGGTACCTAACTCAGATTTTTGGAGGGATCCAAAAGTGCTTCCAGAAGCAAGTCATGTCTAAATTGAGCCCTGGAGTACAAAGGAGTGGAAGAGCACTCCAGGCTGAAGCAATGTCAATTGCAAAAGATGCATAGGCCAGAGAGAGCAGGGTGAGTGGAGGACTTGAAAGACATTGGATCTTCCAGATGAGAGGGAAGAAGAATCTGAACTGGGGTGATGACCCTGGGGATAGAGGAGTGGGGATAAGTGAGCATGTCACTGTGGAGATAATGCTACAGTGTTATGCAATGTGATGACACACTGAATGTGTAGAAGGTGTAAGAGGACCCAAGGTGGCTCTAAGTTGACAACCTCCCCCCTGTGTTAATTCACCCTTATTTTCTTTTGCCTTTTACTTCTCATAGGTGTGTGTTGGATTATACTGGGTCAACTTGGTTTAGTTGGGCACTATGTATGGGTGTCCTTTATGGTCCCAGGCCAGAGCTGTGCAAAAGAGGCACTTGCATAAGACGTGGAAGGCAGAGGTGGAGCAGCAGTCCTTATTACTCTCTGAAAGTCATGTGGTCAGATGGAGTTACAGGCACAGAGATACCTCGTAGATTCCAGCTCTTCCAGTTCTTCCTCTTGACAACCAGCCTCTCCAGGCCCCTCATTTCACCTGCCACACCCAGAGGCAATAGCCTCTCAGAGGTAATGGTTTCCCACAGACCTCTTTATGCACTACCACTTTGTGAGCCCACTCTGGTGGCTGTATGTGCTTCACTTTCCAGATTCACTGTGACTCATTTTCTGACCCTTCAAATATCCTTTCTAGAGTTTCACTTCACTAGTTTCGCCATAATTTTGGGGAAACCGTTATTCCATAACAACCCCTGGCTGAATCTGACTGATGCAAAGCTCATAAACTTCTAAATAGCTTGGATTTCATGTATCCTTGCATATTTCTGGTGTGCCCAAGCAGTCAAAGAAAGGGTGATACTGGTGTTTCTTCCCTCTAAGGAGAGACATAGATCATCGTCTCATTTAGTTCAAAACCAAATAAAGATATTTGTTTGAGATTATGACTACTCTCCTTCCCTTTAACCCAGCAGAACAAAGCACAGGATATGATCAGCCAGATGACTAAGCAATAACATAAGAAAATGAGAGAGGAGAAAGAATGTTTCAGGAAGAAGGAAAAGGATGTGCAAAGATCCACAACCTCTTCTGAGGCTTGTCTACCTTTGGCTTGACATGGAGATTAAATGAGATAATGAGTATGAAAGCACTCAGTAAATGGCATAAACCTGTGCAACCATGGAATCAAATTGGGAAGATCATTTACAAGCAGGACTTTTCACTTTCTACTCTTTAGTATTCCTCTGGGGTATTCAGTTCAGCTCCAGGTTCCAGCTTTCAGACAAGTAGAATTTCAAAGAACATGTCCATGTGGCTGGTGCCAGAAAGTCCTAGAGCATTTGGCTCAGGAAATACCATTGTTTGCTCCTGACCCACTAGGGAAAAGGAACTGAGAGTACCTACAGACCAGTTTGTTCTTCTTTCATGCCAGGACTTTTCTGGAACGGAAGTATCCTGGCAACCTCAGAATTATTTCACCTCTTATGCCCCAGACCCTTTCAGGTTTTTTTTTTCTCCTCTGTCCCTGGGACAAGTCAGGAAGAAATACCCTTAAAATCCTGACTCCAATACTTGCTGTGTGAGTGTGGACAAGTTACTTCAACTCTCTGCCTCTTAATTTCTGCATCTGTAAAATGTGGATAATGATTTATCTCATGAGTTCATTGTGAGGATTTTTTTTTTTTTTGAGACAGAGTCTCACTCTGTTTCCCTGAGTAGAGTGCTGTGGCATCAGCCTGGCTCACAGCAACCTGAAATTCCTGGGCTCAAGCAATCCTCCTGCCTCAGCCTCCCAAGTAGCTGGGACTACAGGTGCTCACCACCATGCCCGGCTAATTTTTTCTATTTTTAGTAGAGATGGAGTCTCACTGTCACTCAGGCTGGTCTCAAACTACTGAGCTCAAGTGATCCTCCCACTTCAGCCTCCCAGAGTTCTAGGATAGCGTGCATTGTACTTGTTAGGTGTGAATTTACCTATCCCCTCCTCCCCCTTCCCACCTGCTTGATTTCCACTGAATTTTTACTACCATATGTACACATGAGTGTTGATGATTTAGTTCCAATTTAATAGTGAGTACATGTGGTGCTTGTTTTTCCATTCTTGCAATACTTCACTTAGGAGGATGGTTTCCAGTTCCATCCAGGTTGTTACAAAAGGTTTAGTTTACCATTTTTTTTTATGGCTGAGTAATACTTCATGGTATACATATGCCACATTTTATTAATCCACTCATGTATTGATGGGCATTTGGATTGTTTACACATCTTTGCAATTGTGAATTGTGCTGTTATAAACATTTGAGTGTGAGTGTCTGTTTTATAAAATGTCTTATTTTTTTTTTTCCTTTGGATTAATACCTAGTAGTGGGATTGCTAGATCAAATGGTAGTTTTACTTTTAGTTCTTTGAGACATCTCCAGACTACTATCCACAGAGGTTGAACTAGTTTGCAGTCTCAACAATAGTGTATAAGCATAAGTGTTCCTTTCTCTCTGCATCCACACCAGTACCTGTTGTTTGGGACTTTTTAATAAAAGCCATTTTTACTGGAGTTAGGTGATATCTCATTGTGGTTTTGATTTGCATTTCCCTGATGATTAGAGATATTGGGCATTTTTTCATATGTTTATTGGACATTGGTCTGTCTTCTTTTGAAGAGCTTCTGTTCATGTCTTTTGCCCACTTTTTAATGGGGTTGTTTGATGTTTTCTTGCTAATTTGCTTGAGTTCTTTGTAGATTCTTATTATTAGTCCTTTATCGGATGTATAGCATGCAAATATTTTCTCCCATTTTGTAGGTTGTATATTTGTTCGATTGATTGTTTCCATCATAAAAATTTTAAATGATTTTAAAAGTAATAATTATTATTTTAGGAAATTTGGGAAATACATAACTTACAAAGAATATATAAACTCCTATAGTTTTATCATTTTAAAAAACTTGTCAATAATATTTTGTATTTCTTTATAGCTTTTCATAAATTCATATTTCAGTGCTGAAATAAGGATCAAAAGGCATGTACCCAATTATTTGTCTAATTAATTATGTAAAATCTATATTTTTAATTTGAATTTAAGCTGTATAAGGGCAGGGATTATGTCCACCACTAAATGTCCAATATCTGCCATAGTGCAGTGGCAGTTCAGTAAAAATATATTGACTAAATTATTAGATATGATTTAGTATCTTGAATATTTTTAAAATTTTAACATCATCTTGTATTTCTCTGTGCCATTAAGTAATTCTCTACTAATTTTTTTGTTGTTGATTACTTAATAGTCTATTATATAAGCATCTCGGAAATGATTTAACCATTTAGTTTTAGACATTTAGGGCATGTCAGTTCTTCATTATTTTAATTAATATTGTGAAAAATATCTTTATACATAATTTTATGCCTGTGTCTTAGATTGTTCCTTAGGTCCTTTCCTAGAAAAGGAATCTTCTTGTTAAAAGTCTTGTTTTGGAAAATGATCTGGAATTCTCTATTCTATTTCCCTTGCATTGCCTGTGACACATTCACACTTACTGACTTTTCCTTTCTCTCCGATGAGCTTGGGATAAACATTAGTAACACCCAAAGCTCGGGGGCCAGCCTTACTCACCCTCCTGCCCTCCATGCTGAGAGGAGACGTTCTTGATCCTGCACTAGGAGCCACCAACATCTACACCTTTGTCTTGTTAAATACATCAGGTTACAGAGGCATAATGAAAACAGATTATTATTTTTTATTCTTCCTCCCCCTCCCTTTCTCCTCTCCTCCCTCCTCCCCTGCCCTTGTCCCTTCCTCTTCTCCTCCTCCTCACTGCCTTCCCACTCCAGTCCCCTTCCTCTTCCTCCTCACACTTTTTTAAGGAAAGAAAGGAAACAAAACTTTTTGAAAAAAAATGAAAATGTATTTATTATATATTGTGGGTAATTAAGGGAGAAATGCATTGAAAGGAAAGGAAGGAGAGAAAAGGAAGAGACGGAGAGAAAGAAGTAAAGCTAGAAAAAGAAAGAAAAATAGAAGGGAAGGATGTGAGACCAGAAACAACACTTTAAAGTAGGAAGAATAATTAGAGAACGAAAGAGGGAGAAAACTGAAGGAAAAATATAGCAAAATCTTGGTGTAGCGAAGTGTATCTTTGAGACCATTCTTACATATACCTTTGGTTTAATTTTTTTTTTTCTGACAACCCTTCAGGGATTGGAAGAAGCTAATATGATTCTACAAGTTTTATTTTCATTTTTTATTTTTGCTTTTCTCTAGGGTAAATTTAGCTAATTATTTCTATTGTTCCTTTGGGGACATAATATTCATACTCTTACATAGTCCAGTTATCCTTTCTGGAGTAATGTGTCAGTATCCTTATTAAAATGTGGGGCTCTATTCAGCTTTAAGAAACAATGGTGATATAGCACCTCTTGTATACTCCTGGATACAGCTGGAATCCATTCTACTAAGTGAAGCATCTCAAGAATGGAAAAACAAGCACCACATGTACTCACCAGCAAATTGGTATTAACGGATCAACACCTAAGTGGACATATAGGAATAACATTTGTCGGGTGT
>CAUYPO010037890.1:0-62163 GCA_963574435.1 Cheirogaleus major | reverse complement strand
TGCACCTTTAGCCCAAGTGACCAAGTGATGTGTTCAGCTCCATGAGACAAGGAACAGCATCCATCTTGTTTTCCATTGCACTTTGGTGCTTGTCTACACTATGTCCTTAAAAAATGTTTTATCAATGAACAAATGAAAGTGGCTCTAGAAGCAAAGAGATAATATTTTGACCTGGTAATGTGTGCAGTCAATACTTACTAAATTGAAATGATGTATGCTGCTGATAATCTTTTTTTTATTGTCTACCTTGACTTGTGAGTATCCCCACTACTGCCCTTCATGGTTCAAATTATTCGTTTCTCTCTCCTTCCTTCCTTTCTTTTTTCTTTTATTCTCTTCCTTTTCTTCATTCTTTCCCTCCCTCCTTCTTTTTCTCCTTCCTTCCTCTCTCCCTTCGTCTTCTTCCTTCCTTCTTTTTTTCCTTCCTTCCTTTCTTTCTTTCTTTCTTTCTTTCTTTCTTTCTTTCTTTCTTTTTCTTTCTTTTTAATTCTCATTCTTTCTTTTACTTTCTCCTTTCTTTTTTCATTTTTCTCTTTCTTCCCTTCCTCTCTCCCTCATTTCTCTCTCCTAACATTTTTTCTTTCCTCCCTTTCTCCACTTTCTTCTATCTTTTACATATAAACCAAGTATCAAATACAAACCAAGTGTCACACTGGGTTATAAGGATAAACGTAACATGATAAAACATTACCCAATTTTAGGCCATGTTTTTTGTTGTCTATCTCTTATAAAGACAATAAGCACAACCTCATAGTGCCAATTACATTTCTTTATGATTCTGACAGTGATTGTGTTCAGGGGATCGGGCTTGGGAATGATTAAAAAAACCTGAATACCTCCCATTCAAACTTAATTGTAAGAATCAAAGATATTCAGAAATTTCTACTTTTTTTGGTATATATTTTCCTTGGATGTCTTCTTGAAATCTTTATATCCAGTTTTTAAAAATATTTTATTGTTATAATTGCTTATAAAACTCATAGTGTAGGAAATTACAAAAATTATAAAGAAAAACTTAAAAATACTCCTCATTGTTTGCAACCAAAAGGATACACAACCAAATGTTTCAGCTGGTATATTTTCCTGGAATATTTTAAATAAAATTGTATTGATATTTGAGGAACTTACAATATATGTAAATTTTGTCTTATTTAATCTAAGATTTGATCATAAACATTTTCTGTGCCAATAAAAATTTTGCTTCACAAAAATGACTTTCAATGTCAATGCAATTTGCCATCACTTTCATGTTCTATTTTTTTAACATTTCAATATTTTTTTCTATTTGTTTGCTAATATAATAAGAGTGTTACACATATAATGTGTGAATATCTGTTTGATTATTTACCAAGGGCATATTCCGAGAAGAGCAGGAAAAGTCCCGATTCTTTACATATCACTACTTTCTTTTACGTATCTGTGCTCTGATAATTTTTATTTATTTTATTTAACTGGACTATATCTTCAAGTAATGTGTTGAGGATTACAGGTGATTTTTTTTGTGTATCTTTTTGTATGTCTTTTTGTTGCTTTCACATCTGAAACATCTTGACTAATAATAAAATGTGTTTATGTGGAATTAATAACATTTTACCCTTAAAATTCTGTTCTCTGACATGTGGTGTCACAGTGAAGTTTATGCCAGTAATTTTAGTTATCATTCCTCCAATTTTTTCCTGAATAGAATCTCATAGTTTTCTTTGAACTTAAAAATAGTTTTGGCTAACAAAGTGTTTAGCATGTGTAAAATCCTCAATAATATTTTTGACTGAAAAAAAAATCTATATAGGCAGATTCTTAACGATCCCTGCCTCCTCATATTCATACCTTTGTATAAATTCTTCCCCTTGAGTACAGATTGGATTTATTGACATGCTTCTAGCAAATAAAATATGGTAGACATGATGGGATGTCACTTGCAATATTAGGTTTCAAAAAGATTGTGGCTTTCATTTGAGTGCTCTTTCTCTCTCTCTCTCACTTTCTCTTGCATCATTGACCCAGCTGCCATGTTGTGAGAGAGCCCTGTGGAGAAGCCCATGTTGCCACGGAAGTGAGCTTAGAAGTGGGTTCTATAATCCCATTCGTACTTTGAGATGACTCCAATTCCCCTGATAAGATACCTTGAGCCAGAGGCACCAGTGAAAGCTATGCCCTGCTTGCTGACCCACAGAAACTGGGAGATAATAAACATTTATTGTTTTCAGCTGTTAATTTTTAAGTTAATTTGTAACACACCTACAGATAACTAATAGTCTGGAATGTTTGATGTTTTGATGTTTCCTGGAATATGACAATCCTTTTCATTTACATATTTAGAATCTTATTATCTAATAAGAAGAATTTAGTTCAATTATACCTTAATTATTTCTCTAATAAAACAGTTAATTTTTTTCCTGAGCATACCTATTTTTTTATATTTGATATCTATTATATTCTCTCCATTTTTTCCTTCAATAATGAAATTTCTCAGATTTGTATCACATTTCCCTGATTTGATTTTATTTTTTGGAACTCAGATGTGTTGATTTGAATTAACCATATTCCCATTTTGTGAAACACTTTCATTTTGTTACTCCAAAGCCATACTTTTTATGTGTTTTATTATTTTCCATTTATTATCCTATCCCTCCTCCTATCCACTTTGCTCCATAGACATTTACTAAAGCGTTTATTTAGATGTGTGTGCATCCTTGTAAATTATATTCTTTGGTTGAGTGTTTAATTGTATGGAAGTGGAATGTTGATTTAATTTTTATTCTTTGTTTTCCCATTCAACACCATGTTTCTGGGAGGCATCCATGTCACTATATGTGAGAATAGTTCATTAATTCTGATTGCTAAAAATTATTCTGTTATATGCACATACCATGTAAATTCTATATTTTATTTAGTCATCGAAGTGATCTCCAAACCCTTGTTACGAAATCCAGTGCTATAATGCATATGTCTGTGTGGACTTACGTGAGCATTTTTGTAGATATATTCCTAGGGTAGGTTTAGCTAAGTTTAGGATATAAATATACTTTTTTTTCATTTAATACTGCCATCCTACCCTCCAAAATGTCTGTGCCAGTTCATATTTCCAACACCAGATTTTGAGGGTTCTTATTTTTCTAGATTCTCAATAGTCCTTCATAAGACTGTTCTTTGTTTCTTCAAATATGTTGGATGAAAATTATTCTCTCATGGGGCCCCACCCCGAATCCTCCTTTCTCAGTGACTAGAAAGTTGTTCTCTTCTTCACTTATAAGAAAATTATTCATTTGGATTCTACCTACTTATTCACTTTGACCATGGCTTTTTAAATTGTGTTTCTTGTATTTTTCTTGATGACCTGAAGGAATTCTTTGTATATTTTAGATATTAATTTCTATATGTTTTACAAACCTTTTGTAAAAAAAAGTATTCCGCCTTTTTATTTTTTTTTTTTTTTTTGCTTTTTTAAAAATATATCTGGGATACAAGGTTTTGAATTAAAATCTTTAATTTTGAGAAGGTTGAATTAATAAATTTACCCCTATTAATTTGTAATTTTTGAGTGTTAATTAAAAATCTCTTTCTATCCCATGGTCAAAAAGATATTTTTCTTCATTTATATTTCATATGGAAGTCTTTAATTTACTTAAGATCAATTTTTCACATTTTGCAATGTATAATGTTGATTTTTATAAGCAGTGAGCCAGTCTTTCCAATACTATCTAGAATTAAGTAATTCTTACATTTCTTCTTCATTTGTTATGTAATGTCTGTCTAGTCTCCTTTCACTGACATATTTGTCTTTGCCAACACAAATACCCCACTCTTATTTTTTTGTGATTTTAACTTTTTAATATCTTATTATCTAGTTGGGAAAATTATCTTTCTTTAATTTAAAAAATTTTCTTAGCCATTGATGAAACTTTATTTTTTCATATGAATTTTATTTTATTTTATCATTTTATTGTGTTTTATTTTATTTTGAGACAGGGTCTTACTCTGTTGCCCAGGCTAGAATGCAGTGACTCCATCACAGATCACTGCAACCTCAAACTCCTGGGCTCAAGTGATCCTCCTGCCTCAGTCTCTCAAAGTGCTAGGATTATAGGCATGAGCCACCAGGGCCAACCACATATGAATTTTAGAATCAGTTTGTCAATTAATAATAAGGATCTTTCTGGTGTTTGCATTGTAATTTAATTGAATTTATAGATTAATTGGGGTGAATTGATATCACATTAAGTTATGTTTTGCTATCCATGAACATCATGTCTCTTTCATTTATTTAGGCCACTTTTAAAGTTCCTTAATAGTCTTAACATATTCATCATAAAGGACATCTACATTCTTGGTTAGGTGAGTTTCTAGAGAATCCTATTAAATGTTATACTTTCTAGATGGTTAATTTTTGTAGGTAAATCTTATATCTGATAACCTTGTTAAACTGTCATATTTATTTTATTGATTCATTGATCCTTTTGGATTCCCTGAGTAGTGAGTCATACAAGAATGATTTGGCTAACATTTGATATCTAATTTCATATCTTCTGGTTTTACTTGGGTTTTTTATAAATTATATTTGTTAATATTTTCTTATATCTATTCTGGCATATTATTAAACCTATTGTATATTCTTGCCCCATCTGTTGAAATACTTCTGCTTCAGATGCTGTATTTTGCTTGATTTGTTATATCTCATTATTTTGGCTTGTAAGAATAGATTTTTATGGGTTCTAGAATTATGTCTTAAAAAAATGTTTGGGGAAGTTAGAAGGCCTCACCCTAGTCTGGTGAGTACAGAGGGAAAGGGTTGATGCTTTGGATAGAGATGCCCAGGCACAACAGAATTCTAGTTTGTCATTCTTGTCACTCACCAGCTTGTCCCTCACCTTCAGATCCTAGAGGAGAAGTACCCTGGAAGGAGCAGTCTCCTTCTCCCAACATGAACTGTTTGAGGTGAAAGGGTAAAGGAGCGAATGTCTGAGAAATATGCATACTTTCCTCAAATTTTCACCCTGAAAATTTTTCCTCAAATTTTCAGGCACACATTTTTTACTTCCCTGACTTTATATCTCTTGACAACTACACAAGAGGTATGAATTATTATCATAGATTGCTTCAGGAATGGAGAAGGAAATTATTGGCATAAGACAAGAGTGTGGAAAAGAGAAAAAAAATCAAACTACTTTTCCCCAGTGTGTACTCCCAGATAACTGTCAGCCATGCTCTGCTCCAATTGCAGCCCACCTCTTAAGGTCTCTGGGTTATATAAAGTCAGGGGACAGCTTTCACATCACAATTGAGGTGAATAGAACTCTGCAGAGTTGTATTCAGCACTCTAAACACTCCCCCTCTCCCACATATAATAGTTCAGAGGAACCATTTATCAACTCAGATATTCCTAGTTTGTTGTTGTTGTTGCTGTCTCCTTGGTTCCATATTTCCCTTAGTAGCTTATCCAGGTTCAGAAAAGGAACTAGCAGCTCATGCTATTTCATAATCTTGGCTGAACCTAGAATAACTAGGTCTCATTTTTAATCCCTTTTTTAAGCCATGTTTCTCTCCTCTCTCTCTCTCTCTCTCTCTCTCTCTCTCGCTCTCTCTCTCATATTACTATAGAAGATAGGACCTCCATTACTATAATTAAAGAATACCCATAGTTTTCATCACTGCCTTCATTCTCATTTTAAAGGGATTGTGCCTTAATTTTCTTCCTTAAATATAATACTTGCTGCAAGTTTTGGTGGGATGAGCTTGAAGAAATGCTCTTGCATTTTTCATGTGCAATTTTAAAACTCTAAATAGGTTTTAAAGTTTATATAGTATTTTTTCCTTTTTTTATTTGTATAGATTTAGGGGGTACATACACAGATTTGTTACATGGATATATTGTGTAGTGGTGAAGTCTGGGCTTTTTGTGTAACCCCCCATTATTGTATCTAGTACCCATTAGATAACTTCTTATCCCATACCTTCCTCCAACCCTCTTACCCTTCCAAATCTCCAATGTGTATTCCATTCTCTAAATCCATATATACTCATTATTTAGCTCCTTTTTATAAGGGAGAATATGCAGTACTTGGCTTTCTGTTTCTGAGTTTTTTCATGTAAGATAATGGCCTCCAGTTCCATCCATGTTGTTGCAAAAAAGTGTTCTGTAGAATTTTTGTTCGTAATGCCTTGTAATGATGAAATCCTGCAATAGATTTTCTGATATTTAACTGTTTTTCCATTTCTGGGACAAGTCCTACTTTATCATGCCTTTTTTCCCAAACCTAGGGGAGTAGGTTAGCTAAGAATTTCGTTAGTCTTCTTCTGTTTTCTGTAACAGTTCATAAAATAGTGATTATTTATTCCTTGACAATTTGTAACACTCACAAAACCATCTTAACCTAGTATCTTTAGGTATTTATTACAATTTAGTTTATTTATGCTTCTATATATTCTTTCTTCACATTTAGAATTTTATCTTTCCATATATTTATTTTGATTAGGTTTTTCAAATTTATTTCAGTTTGGTTGTGTATAATATTGTTTTTGTTACCATAATTTATTTTTTCATATACATTTCACTCATCATTGCTTCAATTTAAGATTTTAATTCTGCTTCCACTTTTTTAGTTGGACTAAACTATTTTTTAATCTCATACTTCTTTCTCTTCGTGTCATCAAGTAATCTTTCATTTCAGCACATTCTCTTATTATGCTTTTCCCCCTCTATTTCGTTGAGTTTTCTTAAATCCTGTGGAGAGTTTAAAATAGTTTTCTAAAATTATTATTTTTTTAGTTCCTGTAGTGAATGATTTTCAGAAATTGTCTTTTAATTGGAAGCCTTTTCTCTCTGCTGTAGTGAAATTGTTGTGGTTGTTGTTGCTATTATTTACCCCTTGTTCCCTCTTTTTTGCAATAGAAGAATTATCTTTTTAGATGAAGGTCCATTTGTTCTGCTTAGCTTTTTGATGAATTTCAGTTTATGCTAGCTTTTTATTTTATTGCATTCGTAATTTTTAATGTAAAATGAATATTAGACAGTAAGATGTTTTTACATATTATTCTTTAACAGATAAATTAATAGACTCATAAAGATTTACAAGTACATTTGTAAAACTAGATAAGTTTACATGTGAGAGGTATATAGAGAAATTAAGTGATTCTCAGCCAATGGGATAGTATAGAATGAAGAATGGCTATATAGTTTGAAAAATTATTTAATATTATCATAATATTTTTAAAATGTTTGGAACAAAATTTTAATTATTTTTATTACTTAAATGTTAAAAAATATCATAATCTATTATGCAGGAACTAGACATATCAAGATGGGATATTTGTATCGGTTAAAGAAAAGTGAGAAACCCTATTCTAAGTTGTGTGTCTCAGGTCACAAAGAACTAAACACTGATTATTCTTTGTCTAAGTTAATTTTATTTTCCTTACATATTTTCTCTATGATTCAATTTATATTAATAAGTATTTACTGAGAATCGATGCACAAGGTAATATGTTAAATACTGCAGGTGATACAAAGGTGACTCAATAAAAATTCTTGCCCTTAGTTTGTTTAAAATACTCTAAGGGAAGTTAGACGAGCAGGGTTTAAGAGTATAATCTCCTGATTCATACAGCCTGGGTTTTCATCTTGACTCCAGCCTTTAGTAGCTGAGTGACCTTGGGCAAGATATTTGACATATCTCTGTTCAGTGTCCACATGTGAATAATCATTTCAGGAGTATTGTGAAGATCAAATGAATAATCTAGGTAAAGTATTTTTCAGGAGTTCTTAGCACTTAATGTGTTATCTGTAAATATCAGGTATTATCTTTATTAAAATAAAATATTTGATAATAAACAGAGTCAAAATAAGTACTATATAAAAATGCAAACAGAACATTTTAGTTAGATAATTTGTATAGAAATTATACATTTTGGAATAGTAGTCATTTGTGAGTGTTCTTTATTTTCAGTTTTTATACTGAAATGTGCATACACCTCAATTTGTAATACACACTCATTCTAAGGTGTTAGGGTTAGATAAACATTACTTACTCTGTTACTTAAGAAATTACCTTGGGGGAAAACCTATGCTTTCATTTTTGCTCTCTGAGATGTCTACTTTAAAAAAACCCATTTGTATTTCTTGGTCAGACATTTACACAATGGTTCAGAAATAGTTACAACATTTTTCAAGTCTAAGAAGACTTCTGATATGTAAAAGTCCCATTCATTTATTTAGAAACAGCTCTGTGGTTAATACCATATGACTTTTAACAATTGTATTCAGGTCTATGCCTTATATTTATCTCCTTAAAGCAATTAAAATCTATTCTACTTAGTCTCATCAAATAAAAAGTATCTTTATATATAACAAAGAGAAAAGGCTTCAATCATTATTTAATAGGCAGTCTGCTAACTACTGAAGAAAGTTATTTTATTTAAACTCTCGGAAAAAAAAAAGAAACTCAAACAACAACAGAAATCGCAGTGTTCTCTATTCCAAAGCCTGTGATCTAACTTATATTGAATTGTTTGTCTTTAAAAAGTTCATGAAGATTACACTTGCGTAAAGATTTTTTTAAGACAAAAACTAAGTGCCCTGCTCAGAGAACCTTCCTAACTTGTATCAAAACTCAGTTTATATTCCCACAGATGTCTAACAAGCTCTGTATATGGTCTTGGATTATAGACAGAGAAAAATCAATAGCCTGCTGTCTCAAAGGCACCAATATAGATTATGAATCACAGCCAGGAAGTTGTCAGTGATTTCAGCTGCCAACAGCGTTTCAGTAAAGATATTTGCTACCTCATATTCTTTTAATGTGAAGCTTTCATATATGAAATAGAACAGGTCACTTTTGACAAAAACATAAGAGAATTTTAAGTAGAGTAATGAGAGCACGCACATAGCTGTGCTCTGGACTGATCAAATGAAAACTATACCTTCTCTATTCCCCCACGTGCTGTGTGAAGGCAAACACCCACATAAATGGGCCTGCGTTGCTGTAAGTTATTAGTTCCTTCTCCGCTTGGCTGTATCTACATATACATATAAATGCAATGGTTTGGATGGACTAGATCAAGCCCATCTAAGTCATCTTTCATGGCTATAATAAAAATAACTCACTGATCTAAATAAGGGAAGCACAAAATGACAAAGAATCCTAGAGTTAAAACAAAATTCAAGTCCTTAAGTCCCCCTCCTCTCATGGATAGATGAGGAAACTGCATCTCACAGAGAATGCAAGTGACTCAGCCAGATCAGCCAAAAAGGTGGTGTTGGAGACTAGATTAGAACCTTCCCATGAATCACATTTAGTTAAGATATGTCTGCAAAATGCCAAAAACCCATTTGACAAATGTCCCTGGAAGGTAGACACAATGTTGTTCTCTGTAACATATTCAAAATAAAGTATGTAAATAGACTCTAAAAAATGTTTTCAGAATTTTGAGTTTAAGAACAAAAGTGTTAAATGTATAATACTACACATATTCAATCAATATAAGTGTATGGCAAAAATTTTGAGCATTCCTCATATACTTTATGTGAAAGTAAAAAAGGGGTGAGAGGCAATTAGTAACAGCCTATAAAGAACAGACCCTGGAAGAGGGAATACATGAACCTGTAGCTCTGTTGGATACTTCTTAGCCTTCATGCATATCAATTTCCTCACTTATAGAATGGGTCTAAGAATATCTTGATACAATGTCAAGAGGATTAAATTTAATATATCTGATTCATGTAGTACAATTCTAGGCATTTAGTACTTAAGTAGTCAATGCCAGTTGCTACTTTTATTATCTTGTATGTTTCAGGAAAAAAATAGATAACATTCTGAATTAAATGAAAATATGCCAGAAAAGAATAAGTGAAGTGGAGACAGTCAGAGATCTAAACTGGGCTTTAATTGAAAAATTACTTAGAAAATGGGAGATAATAAAAATATGTTCTTCTGATAATTTGTGGAAGAATTAGGGAAACAAATAATGTTCCCATTTTTTTAGAAAAGAAGAAAGGTTGATTCTACAAATGAGAGTAGTTCAGTGTGAAAGACAGTGAAGACAAAAGAATAATCAGCAATTAATCTAGTGATATTCTAGAAAAGTCCCAGGTACAACACATATCTTTTGTAAATAACATACCTCACAGACAGGTTACTCAGGCAAAGGGGGCATAAAAGATGTAATATAGTTTGATTTTAAGGCTTTCAGTTCTACCCCATATAACATTCTGATTAACAAGGATACCTGTGGCATATGTTCCTTTCTGTTCTTAGACGGTTCCTAAACATAGCTTGAGGGCTGAAGTAACAGCTTAGGAAAAACTTGGGATAGAATGGAGGCTACTTTAAAGGTGTCCTCATACATCAAATGTCCCAAGAGTTATTCTATTAATGCTTAGTATTTCAGTGAGTGGAGAAAACAAGAATTCTCCAATTAGGGGTACATATAAAGCAGGATGAAATAAAATAGGAGAAAAGCACAAACTCCAGAACAAAGGTAGGCTTGGGAAGGACCTGATGTAAGTTGTTCATGAAGAACAGGTTTCTAAACACATTAAAAGATGATTCTTACAAGAATGAGCTGGATAAAAATGTCAATGTCCTTTTAATTATGTGTCCTATTATATTCAATGCACTAAAGACATATGAAAAACATTAGAGATGATTCACAGAAGAGAAGCAGAGGTGTTTAAAGAGAGACAATTGATTCCATGAAAACTAACGAAATCGTGATGTTTAACTAGATAAGAGAAAAGCTAAGAGGCGATTGAAGTATTATCTTTAACATGGGGTAGAGTATTGTTTCTGGAGTGTAATACACTGTTACCTTTATGAAGGGACAAGCATTAAATTGTTGGCCCCACGAGGGCAAGGAGACCCGCTACACACCCACTGTTGCATTCTCTCACAATGTCTGACGTCCGGTGCTTCATTAGTGTTCAGGGATAAATGAAATAGAAAGTGGTAAGTTTAATGTTCGCCAGCCTTGACTTGCGAACAATTCAGAGGGTTTCCTCCTGATGTGAGCTCTGTGTTCCCAGAGGGTGAGCTCCCAATGCTCATCCTCCCTCTGTAGACCCGCTCAGCAGTGGCAGCTCACCTGCACCTGGGGGACTTTTCTTTGCTTCCCCAATGAATCAGGGGCTGCCCCACACCTTATTCAGTAAGGTCTGACATCCGGCCTTGAGGTGCCCCTTTCCGCTTCCCAGTTAGACCTTCCCTGGGTATTCCCTTTCTGCCCAAGGGTACCTATGATGGTTAATTTCATGTGTCAACTTGACTGGGCTAAGAAATGCCCAGAGAGCTGGTACAGCATTATTTCCGGGTGTGTCTGTGAGGGTATTTCTGGAAGAGGTAAGCACTTGAATCAGTAGACACTATAAAGATCTGTCCTCCTCAATGTGGGTGGACATCTGCCCAATCTATTGAGGGCAAAATAAAACAAAAATACGGAGGAAGGGGGAATTCACTGTCTGCTTGAGCTGGGACATTCACCTTCTGCCTTCAAACATCAGCACTTCCCATTCTCAGGCCTAAATTTACACTTGGACTGGGACTTACACCATTGACCTCCAGTTCTTGGACCTTCACACTTGGACTGGAATTTCATGACTGGTTTTTCCGGGCCTCCAGCTTGCAGATGGCAGATTGTGGGACTTCTTAGTCCCCATAGTCTCATGAGCCAATCCCTTATAATAAATCTCTTTCTATATATCCATATATATCCTATCGGTTCTGTTTCTCTGGAGAACCCTGAAAAACACAGTACCTTTTAGAGTCCTCATTACTTCTTTATAGTTACTGTTTTATCGTAGTTTAGTTATCCGTTATATTAAACTTTCCCTATTCAAATTGCTATGTAGTTTGATCTCCTAATTGTACCCAGACTTTTAATGTTGATCTTTTATGAGTCCTTATTTTTTAAATGTTTCTTATACACAGTACTTTGTTCAGTTTTATTTGCTTTTAAAATTTTCAATGGAAGCTTTTTGTCCTTTAAATTGATTGTGATTACTCGATTCATTTCCATTATCTTATTTTGTGTTATTTTTTTTTTCAACTTCCCTTCCCTCTATCCCTCTTTCCATTCCTCCCTCCTTTCTTCTTCTTTGTCTTTTCCCCACTGGTTTGAAATTTACATGTATTAGTTTACTTTCTGCTTATAAATTTTAGCGTGCATATTTAAAGTAATATAGTCTCAAAGATATCTTTATTCTCTTCCTGAAAAATATTTTTACTCTTATTAAATCTCTTTGGATTTATTTGCTATGGTACTTAAGATTCTTTGTTCTGTCATAATTTTTAAGATCACGAATTAGGCATCATTGTTATTTAATCAACCATATAGTTGGAGTTTATCAGAAGTTTACCATTAATTTTTCTTACCATTTCTTCTAACATTTTATAGATTTCCTTCTAGGACTATTTTCCTTGTATTTTTGTGAAGTATATCCTTTAGATTTTCCTTTAGTGAATGTCTGTTGTTAATGAATTCGTTAAGTTCCTTTTCCTTTGATAATAGCTTTATTTTTTCCTTAAAATATAATTTTTTAAAAATACAGTACTGTGTTTACTGCTATCTTATAGGACTTTCAAGACATTTTATGTATTTATTTTTATTTATTTAATTAAAATTTTTACTTGTTTTTATTTTGCTTCTTTTTTTTTTTTTCTTTTGCCCTTGATAAGGCAGTCATCACTTTAATTACTGTTCATTTGTAGGTAATTTTTTTCTGACTACTTTTGAAATGTTATTTTTTATTTTTGGAGATTTGTAGTTTCACAAAAATGTGAATATGATTTTATCTTAGATTTTTTTATCTTCTTTTTAATCTAATTGTTAATATCTGTTTTAGTAAGATATATAAGTGTACAGAGGGAGAGAGAGAGAAAGAGAGAGAGATTGGGAAAGAGATTTATTTTAAGCAATTGGCTCACACAATTGTGAGAGCTGACAAATTCAAAATCTGTAGGGCAGACTGGTAGGCTAGAGACCCAGGGAATAGGTGATGTTGCAGCTGGAATTCAAACACTGTCTGGAAGCAGATTCCTCTTTTTTGGATGTCCTTAGTCTTTTCTCTTAAGATGTTCAACTGGTTGGACGAGGCTCACCCACACGACGGCAGGTATTCTGCTTTATTCCCAGTACACTGATTTAAATATTAAGCTTCACAGCAACGTCTAGATTGGTGGTTGGGGAAACATTTGGATATCATAGCTTCGCCAAGTTGACACATAAAATTAACTGTCATAGTATCTTTTACCAATTATGTAAAAAAATACAAGCAATATTTCTTTCTATATTTCTTCTCCCTATTCCTTTTAATGTTTTCTTAAGAAAATAATAAAAATGTATATTAGCATTCATTTTCTATCCTTCATATTTTTTAACTTCTTTTCAAAATTTCCATATTTGTGTTACATTTGGGGACTTTCAGATCCTTTCTCAGTTCGTTAATCATTTCTATATCAGTCACATGGCACGACCAGAGAAACAGAACACAGAGATGTATATTAAGAGACTTATTGCAGAGAGTTGGCTTAGGAGATGGTGGGGTCTGGCAAGGAAAGCCCAGATAGATAGGGCAGGCTGTCAGGAAGGGCGGGCTGGAACTCTGAGCATGCGCCAAAACTGCTGTTCTACAAGCAGAATTTCCTTTTCTTTAGGAAAACCTCAGTTCTGCTCTTAAAACATTTCCTGCAACTGGCTCAGGTACATTCAGATTATCCAGAAAAATCTCCCTTGCTTTATATCAATTATAACTTTAATCCCATCTACAAATTCATACCTCCACCTAGACTGATACTTGATTGAATAATTGGGGACTACAGTTTTGCCAACTTGACACATAAAACTGACCATCACGATCTCCTAAATTGTGTCTAATCTGTTTTCTAATGTGATGGTAATTTGGTTTTTAATTTTAATTATCACAATTTTTTCAGATGTCTAGTTGTTTCTTAAAATATCCATGTTGCTTTTGATAATATCTTATACTTTTACTCTACTTTTCAATCCCTTCTTCCATTTATTTAAGTTTATGACACTTGGTCATTTTACATTATAAATCTGATCATGGGCCTTGTTCACAGGTTGTTATTTCTGCTGACTTTTGTTTCTGATGGCTTTATTTCTTATGAGGGATATGTGTGTGTGTATGTGTGTGTATACGTGAGAGAAAGGACATTAATGGTGCTTTTTTATCTGCTAGAATCCTTGAATACTGGTGATTAAAATACACTTTTCCAGTGAGAATTTGACTTTGCTTTTGCTAGGTGGCCGGTGGCACTCCTAGCCTGTGACCACTTTAAACTAAATTTTGGCTTGGGCTCCACAGGGGATGTACATTCTGGTCCTCAGATCACATAAATGCTGGATTTTGTTTAGGAATTCTCATGATTTTCTTTTCCACCAGCCCTTTGATCTATGCCAAAGGGCAAAATAATCAAGTTTTTCTCTTTGAAGTGAATATTTTTTTTCTGTAGCCATTGAGAGTATCCTGCCTTTGTACTTGGTCTGTAACTTGATTTTCAACTTGTGTAGGCCCAAGATTTGTATTTTGTCTCCTAATGGTTGCTGGTCATTAAACCTATGCTTTGGCTTTCAGGGTTGAGTAGTGTCCTCCAGGTATATTATTTTGCAATCGCAATTCTTTATTGTTTCTTGTTTTGATTGCTTCTCTTTCTTTACTGACAGTTCACCCATGCTTTAAAAGAGATATTTCTTATATTTTAGGCAGTCTTTTTAGGTGTTCTGTTTTAGAAAGCATTTTTTTTCTGCAAAATCTAGTCAACCATATGACTAGAAATGGAAATCCCTCATTCTCTCTTTTACACGTTTTCATCATGATTTTATCCCCATTGCTCTCCAGAAACTTCTCTTTTCTCGGTCAACAATGACATCCACTTGCCAAACCTAGTATTCATCTTGGTGTTGGGCTCATATACCGTGTTTCCCCGAAAATAAGACCTACCCATAAAATAAGCCATAGCAGGATTTCTAAGCATTTGCTCAATATAAGCCCTTCCCCGAAAATAAGACCTGGTGATGGGCGTGGCTACGCAGTGTATCTGCACAACCCATGCATTTCGTCACGGAGTGGTAAAGAAGACTAGCAGACCTTTTCATCTGCCCCATCATGACAGCTACCATCCCAGAGGTGACTGGAAAGGTGGGGGCAGCCCCACCAACAAGGTCGGCTCCCCATGTCAGGTCCCGGCCATCCTGTGTGTGCTGCGAGCTGAGGCTTTGAGGGGAAAATAACACATCCCCTGAAAATAAGCACTAGGGTGTCTTCTTGAGGAAAAATAAATATAAGACCCTGTCTTATTTTCGGGGAAACACGGTAGTTTAACCTGAGCAACATTTAACAGTTTGATTTCTTCTTCTTGAGAAAGTTTCTTTACATTGCTTCTCTTCACTATGTTTTCAAATAAACTATATAGTTAACTTTCTGTGTCACAGTTGCTGTCACTTTGCTGATAAGCATTTTTCTCTCTATATATACTTTTATTATATTTTATTTTATTATAGAAAGTGATAAAACATTTGCAGACAAATTTATATGATCTTATGTAAGGATTTAATTTAGATGTCACAGCATGATAGTGATATTTGCTTATTATAGACAATCTGGAAAATATGAAGAATTTCAAGAAGAAAATAAAAATTAGGCTAATGACCTTGCTTGCATGCTAGATCCCATCCCATCTTGCTCACTTATTAATATTGCTTCAGCAATTGTACCTCTTTCTGTACATCATCAATTTTTCACACTCTACTGCATTATTCCCATTAGTCTTTAAACATATGGTCATATCACTCATATGTAAAGATCTCTTGATCATCCCTGCCCTTCCACTTCTTCTTTTTCTCCATTCCTTTTACTACAAAATCCTTTAAAGAAAAGCCTTTGATGCTGTCAATTCTTTTTTTTTCTATTATATTTTTGTAACATTTGCTTTATCTGTCCCTGTATATGTAATTTTATTTAGCGAATATTTTAAATGCCAATTGAAGACAACATGACATTTTGACCCTGAATACATTAGTAGTATCACCTGAGAATAAGGATATTCTGTTATAAAACCCCAATGCCTTTATTATACACAAGAAAGTTAAATTTATACATTATCATCTAATAATAACACCCATATTCAAGCCTACTTTTTCCCTAAATCCACTAAAGTCACTTCTTTGCTCCGACCACTCCATCAACCGAACTTTTTTTTAAACCAAGGTTACACATTTTATTTATTTATTTATTTATTTATTTGAGACAGAGTCTCAATCTGTTGCCCGGGCTAGAGTGCTGTGGTGTCAGCCTAGCTCACAGCAACCTCAAACTCCTGGGCTCAAGCAATCCTACTGCCTCAGTCTCCCGAGTAGCTGGGACTACAGGCATGTGCCACCATGCCCGGCTAATTTTTTCTATATATTTTTAGTTGGCCAATTAATTTCTATTTTTATTAGAGTTGGGGGTCTCACTCTTGCTCAGGCTGGTCTCGCGAACTCCTGAGCTCAAATGATCTGCTCTCCTTGGCCTCCCAGAGTGCTAGGATATAGGCGTGAGCCACCGCATCTGGCCTCAACACAACTTTTGTCAAAGTAAGCAGTACTCAAATAGTTGTAGTGTTCACCAGGGATTGGTGGGGGAGACCCACATTTTAGGGATGTGACATACATTGTGGGGGGGGGGGGGAAGGATTACCTCTAACCCTTCTTAGGGAGAGGCAAAGATATACAATGTAACCAAAATGTCAAAAAAAAAAACTTTTATCCGGTGGTGGACTGGTGGGAGGAGGGAGGAGGGGAAAGGTGTATATTTACATAATGGGTGAGGTGCCCACCACCTGAGGGTTGGATATGCTTGAAGCGCTGCACGACAGGGTGGGGGAGGGGTGGCAGGGGCAATATATGTATCCCTAACAATACTTGTACAACCATAATAAGAGGAAATAAAAAAAAAGTCAGCAGTAGTATGCTGATGGCCAAACTAATGGTCAATTCTAAGCACTCATTCTCTTTGAGGTAGAAGAAGCTTTTGCCAGAGTTGGCCACTACCTCCAGGTATAAAGTGAGTCAGGGCTAAGTACACACACTACTTACTCCGTAGGCGAGGAACTACACTATGGATTTAAACACAAATATATACTAAATGACGTCCAGTTTATACCTCTCTCATGAATTTCAGACTCAGATACCCAATCACTTATCAGACATCTCCACTTGGTTATCTAATAGACATTTCAAATTTATTTTGTCCAAGAAAGAATTCCTGATTCCCCACCCCAAATATTTCCCAAATTCTTTCCCAGTTCAATAATTTACAATTTGTTTATTCCCTTAGCTCAGGATTCAAACTTTGAAGTGAACCTTGACTTCTCTCTCTCTCATACCAGTCACCCTAATTGTATCTCCCATCTTTCAGCAAATTCTTCCAAATAATTCAGGATCTGACTACGTCTTACCAGCTCCAATGCTGGAACTCTGGAGCAAGGCAACGTGATGTCTTGCTTAGATTACTCTATTAGCCTTCAAACTATTCTCCCTGCTCTCAGCCTTGCCCTTATTCTGTTTGTTCTTAACACAACAGCCAGAGTGATAATTAAGATATAAATAAGATCATATAATTATGTTCAATGTACTCCAATGTCTTTCCATCTCATTCAGACTAAAGGGAGTTTTTGCAATAGCCTAAAATACCTTTCAAGGATTAAACCTGTGGCCTTGGGGCCACATGTGGCCTTCTGGATCCCTGAGTACAGCATTTTGACTGACTCTGTTCTAGTCTCTTATTTTGTTTGTCCGTCCTTGCGCAAATACCACACTGTCTTTTTTACTGTAGGTTACCAATTAATGAAAAACCAAAAGTGTTATTTTCATATTGGTGTGGCTATATTCTTGGTTTAACATTTATGTCTTAGAATCAGCTTGTTGATTTACACACACACACACACACACACACACACACATTCCTGCTGGGATTCTGACCAAGATCGAACCAAATCTGTAGATCATTTTGGGGAGAAATGACAGCATTACGTTATTAAGGGTTTGTGTAATTTTTTATAATATTAAGGAAGATTCTGTTTTTCTGTTAGCTAATATTATTTTTTATCAGGAATTAATACTGAATATTCTTATCAAATGTCTTTCCAGCACCTATAATAATAATGTAGTTTTTATTCTTTGTTTTCTCTGATATGACTATATATTAATAGAGTTTTCTAACACTGGTTCTTCATTATCATACTAGACTAGACCGTTTGTTTTGCTAGTATTTCATTAAGAATATTCTTAAATGAGTTCTATCTTTAGTTTTTCTGTTGGTTTTTGTTAAATGATTATCTTCTAGAAAAAAAATTATCACCGTTTTTCTTTTCTGTTCTATGCCCTGGAACTATTTCCAGGAGAGACAATTATTTGTTTCTTTTGAACTTGCAAGAAATTATAATTCCAAATGAATATGAAACATTCCTTGGGAAGCCTGGAATATCAGTTATTCAATGTCTTTTATGATTATTTTTCTTTTAAATCATTGAACTTTAGGGAGATCATTTTTGTTAATTTATATTTTCCTACAGCAATATGTATTTCAGTAAGCTTTTCAAAAATATTAGCATAGGCTTTCCTTTTTATGTTTCAATATATCTATTTGTTTCCCCTTGCTCAGTTTTAATCTTTACTTGTTTATGTATTTTATGTTCTTTCTTGCTTGCTTTGTTATACTACTTAGGGCTTTGCAACTGTATTATACTTTTCTATTGTTTTAATGAGGTGGTTACTTTTAAATTTATTTATTTGTTTCTATGAAAATATATCAATTCCTGCCATCTATCTCATTCTTTTTTTTCCCCCCCTCTGGTTAATATTATATTTGTGATTTTTAAAATTTAGTCTATGAGAAGTTTATCATTGATTAATAATAAAAAAATTAAGCGCTCAAAAGTTCAGTTTTCACATCACTGATTCAGTTTTTACAGTATGGATTCCTCTCTTTACTGCTTTCAAAGCGGTTTTAAAATTAGTTATTGTATCTTTAGTTTCCTTTCATTTTTTCCTTATCTCATTCAGCTCCTTTGCCCTCTGTCTGGCTCCCAGCTAGCTCCATTTTATATCTCAGTCTGTTGTCTTATCCTCTCATCTTTCATCTCTTGTTTCATGGTGTTCAATTCTTTTTCTTTTTACTGCAAGACAAAGCAGACACTTTCTAAAATCTACTTCTTTATTCTATGGGTTTTAAAAAAATTTTTTTAAAGTAGGTTTTTCCTGTGATTTTTAGGTGCTGTGCTCACCTCATTTTATTGTGTGTACTCTTTTTATAGGCTACATGTTATGATTATTTCCTCTCTACTCACCCTTCAATGGGGAGATGATTATCAATAACCAATATTTCTCCAACATCGAGTGGGATATTAACCTTTTCTTCTTACAGTCCGTTGGTGTCAGTGCCCATTGTATCTGGTCTTAGGCCTGCCAATGCAAAGAAAAGCCATTATGTTGGGGAGGGGAGAAATCAGCTTTCATGCCCACTAAGTTTTTTACTTGGGTAAGCTCTTAGACTTCCTCATGAAATTACTTTTCTAATGCCATTATTCTTACTGGAGAAAGGGATTCCAAGACAAATGTTCCCTGCATTTCCCACAGGTTATTCCTGTCTCTAGCTCTTGACTCTGTCAGTAGAGTTCATTTAATAGGTCTGAATCTTCCTCTCCTATCTTTTTGATTTTACTCTGTTGTTGTTACTGTTCTTTTTTAATTTTCAATTGAACATGACCTAGAAAACATCTAGCTGAAATTCCTCTGTGTTATTTGCAGATAAATTTTAACCTTTCTTTAACTTTGGGTACTGATGCATGTCTTCTCTAATTTTTGTATCATTTTAATAAGTTTAGAAGGAGTTTGGAATAGGAAAATTTAGCCACCTGGGTTCATTTTCAATCTTCAGCCAGTATATAAAATTTATGTTTATATAAATGTTTATCTTTTGTTGAAAATACATGTCCATAAATGTGATTAAAATTATAACACTTCATAATGTTGAATTATTGAGATATTGAAGCTATATATTTTTGAGTTACACATATGTATTAGTCTGTGTTCCCCTCAGAAACAAAACCAATAGGATATATGTATACATATATATGCAATTATATTTACACATACACAATATATAATGACACACACACACATATAAAGAGATTTATTATAAAGAATTGGGTAATGTGGTTATAGAGGCTGAGAAGTCCTCAAATCTGATGTCAGCAAATTGGAGTCCCAGGAGAGCTAATGGTGTAAGTTTCAGTCTGAGTGTGACTCTAAAGACAGAGGAACGCCAATGTCCTAGCTTGAAGACAGTCAGGTAGAGTGAGTAAATTCTCCCTTTTTCAGCTTTTTATTTTATTCAGGACTTCAGCTAAATAAATACACCCACTCACACTGGGGAGGCAAATGTGCTTTACTCAATCTACCCATTCAAATGTTAGTCTCATTCAGAAATACCCTCAAGGCATTCCCAGAAAAATGCTTAACCCAATATCTGGGCACCTTGTGCCTCAGTCAAATTGACATTTCAGAATTAACCACCGCACCATCTTTTACTTCTGACTCCATGGATTTCTTTATTCATACAGGAACATTCATGCATTCATTCAGAACTATGGAAGGTAGGAGCTCCTGTGTCACTGTCCATCAGTTAAACCTTTTATAAAACAAACATATATATTGTCAGGGAAGTGACTTGCTGCTTTGCAGACCTTTTGCACAGATGTTCTTGAGTCCATTAACATGAACTGATGGGGACTATAGTATTCCTGAAACACTGAGGGTGAAGCTGAATGTCCCATGTGACATAAGTGTGTAGTGTATGGAAAAGTCAATCTGTCCATCTTGGGAGAACAAGACTCTGTGTATAGGTTCAAAAATTAACCATGTGTGTATGTGAAAATAGTATTTGGAAGTCAATTTGTATATCTGCTTTGTATTCTGCAGTTTTCTCACTAGGAATATCCCATCTTCAGCAGAAATTTGAAAAGGGATAAAAATAAGAAAGCAGACACAAATGCACAGAAACTGAAAAATTCACTGAAGGGTTTTGATATGTCAGCCTATCTCCATTCTCTTCTAATATCTGCATTTTACTCACAGTGTTGTGAATAAAGATTCATGTCTTCACTTAATAGAATTCAGTCAATTTCCAGCAGAGCCTCAGCAAGGAATTCATCTGCTTTCCTCTTTAGATTTTAAAAACTGAAATATACCTTGGGAATTAATTGTCAAACTGGTGATGCAATGTTAAAATTGCAAATCACAGGTACAAATGAAAATGTAAGGTTTGTAGGTTTATATTTCACTGTTTGCTCTTCTAGATAATTTCTACTTATTTTTTTAAACAGGCTATCCTAATAATAATCTGAAATACCATATACAGTATATGTGTTGGCATATAAGTGAATAAACCTTTGCATTTTGTTATTTCCCATCCTCAGTCCTTGAAATTCCAGGCTTAATATTGCTGGGCTGGATGCTTTTTATTCTGCAATGTGAATTGTGCAAGTGTCTATCTATGTACAGGCACAATCCATTTTAAATATCTACAAATTTCCCTAAAGTCCCAAGTGGTTTCCTTGGCAACAAGGCTGCTGTAATGTAAAGGGCTAAGGTAGTTAGGATATTGCCTATCATTCTCCCTCTCTAGGCTATTTTAAATAGCTGCAATTTTCTTTGCACATCTAAAAAAATCCACAGTGGTTGGTGATGCAAAGACGAATATGAGAGACATTAGAGAATAGTAGTACATCAGAGTCTAATTTGTGTGGACAAATTATTACTTTCACTACTCCCTGATTTGTAGAGCACCATTTTCATGTACCAAATTGTAGTACAGAAGAAGAGCAAACCATAAATACATCAGAATAATTTTTAGATAGAATGAGATAAAATATCCGCAAATAGCTTTTGACAATAGAGGCAGTGATTAATAATGGCAAGGTATCTATGCAACTTCTTTTCAATTCACCAGGAATAGCATGCATATAATGAAGCCAGACCTTGGTACAATGAGCGGAAGGAAATTAAACACACTGAGGTGGACAAGGAATATTCCCTACAACCTTTCCACTAAATGAAACTTCAAATGCTTATACATGTATTTAGCGAGTTATTTTGTAAGTAGTCTTGGTAAATTATTTCAGGTATTATTATGTGCTCTTATTTATCAATCTGCCTTTCACTGTATTCCTCACAATGATTTATCGTGGTATAGGAGTCATTTATTTTTATGCCTATAAAAGGCATATTATAGGGATTATCAAAGCAAAGGGACATCTCCCACTGTTAGATACTATGTGGATCAAACTACAAAATTTTCCTTCCAGAGTCTCCTACTATGCCTCCATTCCCTATATCTTTGTGAGGGCCCTAGCAAGGAAGAGACATGTCTAGCAGCAATGACTCCCCTGAATACCATTCCATCATGAAGTCAGCCCAGTTCAAATGATAAGCCAGTATTTGTGCATCCTATACAACATCTCTATAAAATAATTGATCAGAAAGATTTGGCAAAAGCAAATGAAACTTTGTATTAATAAAATATTGACAACCATCTCAACCATCTTGATCATATGTTTTCTTGCTTACTGCCTGCCCATCCTATTGGATAGCTTTCTTTCAAGTCAGAAATTTCAAAATAAACTAATGTTAATTTTTATTCTTAATAGTTTTCTTGTATATATAAGAAAAAAGTGAAATGTGATGTTTCCCAAGAAAATTTTTTCTTATAAAGCTTTCTGATTTTATGGATCATCACTTTTAAAGAAATTTAAAAATAGTATATCTTATAATCTTTTATAAATGATAAGTACAGTGCCAATAATTTTTAATATTCCTATCTAATAGCACAACTCCCTGGATTTTCCAATTGAGATCAATCACCTGCCATTCTGGTTCTTTTTTACTTCTTCCTTCCTACCTTTCTCCCTCCCTCCCTGCTCCACTCCTTTCCTTTCCGTCCCTTTCCCTTCCTTTCTTCCTTTCATCCTTTCTTTCTTTCTTTTTCATTCTTTTCTTTTCTTTCTTTTCTTTCATTTTCTTTTTTTCCTTACTTCATCTATATATTCCAATGACCAAGGGAAATACTCTACTAAAGCAAAGTGTCTTCTACCAAATAATTACAGTAATGTTACAAGTAGAGACTAATATATATTTTTAGATCCCTAAGACTTATAAAACATAAACAACGTGTTTGTAAATGTTATCTGAAAGAATGAATGCAAGTACATAAAAGATGATTTGTGAGAACAAAATAAGATTTTAATTCTATTTGAAGTAGAAGTGGTAGCTATTAGAAATCATATGTGATTTCAGACTTTATGATCAATTCTGAACATGACTGGACTATAAGATACTTAGGGGTGTAGGAGGCTATATCATCTAGGTTTGTGCAAGTACACTCTACGATGTTCTCACAACAAAATCACCTACTGACACATGTCTTAGAACATATCCCTGTTGTTAAACGATGCATGACTGTAAATGGAGGTGGGTAGTAAGAGCCAGGCTTCTTACTGTTGGAGAAGGAGATAGATAAGCAAGAGGGAAAAGCCAGAATGAATCATGTTGTTCTGGATCAGAGTGAAAGATACTAGCTTAATATAAATACAGATGGATAGACACACAAAAATTAGAGATTTGCATGTATATAGGATTTGATTTATATACATATGTTTATGTATATATTATATATATGTACATATATATATATTTTTCACATTTCTTAGCTTTGGCCACTAAGAGGGGACAGAAACAATGATAGTCTAGCAATGAGCAAACTCATTTTCCGGATCTTGATTTCTAATACCATTTGCCAATAAAAGGAACCAGAATTCCTTGTAGAAATGGCTGTGTCTAGAGCTGGGCCAGAGAATATAGAAATGAGCCTAGAGTATCTTAAAGTATCAGAAAGTAAGGAAGTAAGCATTACAAAACAAAAGAATGAGGATATGGGACTCAGAAGACAATTTGGAGAGGCTCCCAATGGAGAAAACTGGAACATTTTGAATAACAAAATAAATACTGTGGCATGGGGCTATAATTCAAAGTATAAAGCAAATACCCACAAGTTAATACTGTCATAATTAAATTATTGAATAAATTTTATAAATGAAGGAGAAGAGACAAATCTCCTGTAGAAAATTCCAAATAAATTATAGAGATCTTTCTCCCTTACAGAGATGGAGCTCAACTTCTTACACCTTGAGTTTGGTTGTGATTAGCAACTTGTTTCCAAATATTAGAGGATAAAAATGAGGAAAATAGTCAATTTACAGTGGAGAGACCTGGCAAATAATACCTAGGTTAGGTGAGAAGGTTACTATAGTCAGTAATATGTCATGCTGATAGTTAGTATGTACCCTTGATCTATGTGATGAGAATGTCACTTCACCTCTGTGGTGTTTGTCTCAAAATCCATAACTTCAGTCTAATCATGACAAAAACTTTGACAAGTTCCAATAGAAGAAAATTCTACAAAGTAACTGACCGAATATTCTTTAATACTCTCAAAGTTATTGAAACTTCCACTGAACAGAGGAGGTTAAGCAGACATGATGACTAAATGCAGAGTCCTGGAGAACATCCTGGCTCAGAAAAAGGACAACAATGGGTATACATGGGCACAAAGAGATGTAAAGGACATTAGAAACTAAGAAAGGTGAGGGTGGGAGAGGAAGTGTGGGATAAAAACTTAACTATTGGGTACATGAACACTATTTTGATGATGGGCACACCAAAAGCCCCGATTTCCATATAAAACAAAAAAACATTTGTACCCCCTTAATATTTTGAAAAACAAAAAAGAAAAACGACATGATGGAAAAAATAATAAACAGAAATTGTGTCGTGGTGATGTAGCATGTTAGCAATAGGTGGAAACTGGGTGTGGAGCATACGGGGCAACAAGGAAGAGAAAACCTTCATCGGGACAAATGCTACAGTCTCCTGTAACATAGTCATGTAGTGCATGTAATCACCTGTAGCCTGTCACCTCGGCCCTATTATATTGATTGTGTACAAGACACAAGTTCTGCCCACATTTCGGGGGAGTAGGTGTTGGGACTCACTTTAATAGCGTGTCTCTCATCAAAGCCCTGTACTGAGGGGAGTGTAGTCCAAATTAAGAAGGACAGGGACATCAGAGGCAAAGGAAAGAGAAATATTCAAATAAAACTGGAGGAAGAGCACAGTCCTCATAAACTACAAGAAAGTTTTGGAAGAATATCTCAGTGTATTTCTCTATGAGTAGAGGAAAATATTTCATAACTATTGTCAAAACACATAAATGATAAGGAAAATGATAACTGGATTACATAAAAATGAAAACAAATTAATAAAATACAAAAAGAAAAGTAAATGTCAAAATATTATATTAATAAATTCACTCACTGTAGAGAAATACAATTAAAAGTATACTGATATACCATCTCCCAGGTATTCAACATTTTGATAATATAAAGTGTTGGTGAGTTTTTGGTAAAATCAGCATTCTTGTTGGTGGGCATGGAAAATTATACAACTCTAATAGAGAGGTATTTGAGTAACATATAGAAATATTATACATGCATTTACCCTTTGATACAGCAATATCACTTCTAGGAATCTTTTCCTACATTACACAGACAAATATATGAGAGATACATGCAGAAGACTATAACTGCAATACTATTTGAAAGAACAAAGGGCTGAAAACCATTTAATGTCCATCTACAGCAGACTAGAATATATGAAACTATAGTCACACAATAGAATATTAAGTAGCACCAAAGGGGAAAAAAAAGAATACCTTTATATGTCTGTGGAGTAATTTCGGGGCATATTGTTCCAAAGAAAAAGCAGAAGGAGAACAATGTGTCATTGTTTCTAAGAAAGGTTGGTAGATGCAAACATATAGGACAAATTTTCTTATGTCAAATAAAAAGGAGGAGGGAAAAGTACAATATTCAAGAAATGGGCCAGGTGCAGTGGCTTATGCCTGTAATGCTAGCATTCTGGGAGGCCAAACCTGGAGGATCACTTGAGATCAGGAGATGGAGAACAGCCTGAGCAAGAACTAGACTCCATCTCTACTAAAAATAGAAAAAAAAATAGCAGAGCATGGTGGCACATGCCTGTAGTCCCACCTACTCAGCAGGCTGAGGCAGGAGGATAGCTTGAGCCCAACCATTTGAGGTTGCTATGAGCTAGGCTGACTAGACAGCACTCTAGCCCAGGCAACAAAGCAAGACTCTGTCTCCAAAAAAAAAAAAAAAATGATTATTCATCTGAGAGGGCAAAGCAGTGTGTGTGTGTGTGTGTAATAATCTTCTCTGAATATACCTATTTCATAGATTTGATTTTGGAATCATATAAGTATTTTATATAATTAAAAATACTTTTTAAAAACACTGTCCATAAAAATTTAAAGCAAAATGAATCTAATGAACCTAATAATATATCATACTGATAACATAACTAATAACCACAAAATAGGAACTATTTCAAGACACTTTAAAAACCAGTAATCAGACTAAATATTCCTAGATCATATATTTTAAGGAAAAAAGAGCTGTAAATGCAGACAAAATTTAAACTCTTTCAGTAATCATATTGATGGTAGTAGTGTTAGTATTGTATTAGTAATGGAATTGTCTATTAATACGGTATTAGTATTGTAATTCTGAGACTACTATGTGTGTATAGTGATATAAAGAAAAATGATTATGTTAGTGTCATTGAGAAACTGGATTTTTACTTAGGAGTACTAAGATATAAAAAGTAAGATTAAAGAGGTTACGTAAAAACCCAATAGTACTGAATTTGAATTAAATGTGGAAGTAAGATTTTTACATTTATTTTATTTTTTAATATATACTTTTTGGCTCTGTCCACCAAAAAGTCCCAGAAACAACCAAACTAGTAACAATAAACATCCTGGTGTTCAGATTTTGATGTCTAAATACCAGTTATAATGGTGAGGAAATAAGAATTTTTTACAGAAATGCCCATTCCAGATTTGGGGAATAAAATATACAAGACAGCCTTGAAAAATCTTGTCATACCAGAAAGAAAAGAAGATTATGACTTGTAGGGTCATGGCCAATGGACTTTGCCACAAATTTTATCCAAGCATCAATATATATAATAATTGTAAGCATATCAAATAGGTCTGGATATATGAATTTATGATGATAATTTAAAGAGCAAAACAGAAGTAGAAACTTAAAACCTCATTGATCACTTTTGAATGGGGTGACTATTCATTCTGGCTTACCAGTGGCAGACAGTTTGGTTTATTCTGTTGTCCTCATATAATAATTAATAATGCCCTCTTTTGCTGAAAAAATATCCAGCTTTGGGCAATAAATTATATGTTCAACTTACCTTTAAAGGATGAAAGAGAGATAATATGTGAAATAAAAAATTAGAAAAAAGGAAATAATTAAGTATTTTATCCTGATTATTCTATAGAAAAATGGATAGCTATCCTGTGCTTCAAAATATTAAATAGCTACATAATAGTTGAGGAAAAGATTTCTTTATGATGCATTTCAACTAATTAATGAGTAAAAATTGATGGAATCTTTAAATTACCAGTTTTTTAACCTCAAATTAATAGGTGAATTCCAGCAATGATCATAATAAGAGAGAAAACTATAATAGATGTTATATATCTTTTTAATTGAAATTGTATCACACCATCACTTATGACATATTCTTGCCAAAATATTAAACGATATCAAGTTATTTTTTTCAGTGTTTCTCAATTTTGTTGTTATTGTTATATGTTTATTTGTTTTGAAGTTTCCTTTTTAAATTTGATAAATTTAGGGAGTGCAAGTGGTTTCGTGTAACATGAATGAATTGTATGAGATGAAGTCAGAGCTGTTAATGTACTTGTGAACTGAATAGTGTACATTTTACCTCATAGGTAATTTTTTGATCCCTCACCTCCCCCCACCCTCCCCTTTCTGAGTCTCCCCACTCAATTATTCCACTCTATATGACCATGCATACCTATTGTTTAGCTTCCATTTATAAGTGAGTACATGGGTTTTCCATTCCTGAGATAATTCACTTCAGATAGTGGCCTCCATTTCCATTCAAGCTGCTGTTGAAGATATTATTTCATTATTTTTTATTACTGAGTAGTATTATATAGTATTACATATTATGTGTCTTTTTGGTGTCATGACCTCCTTTTTAATGGGTATATACCCAGTTAGTGGGATTACAGGATAGAATGGTAGGTCTACTTTTAGTTCTTTGAGAAATCTCCATAATGTTCTCCACAAATGTTGTACTAAGTAGCATTCCCACCAACAGTGTATAAGTGTTCCCTTTTCACTGCATCTGAGACAACATCTATCATTTTTTGACTTTTTAAAAATGGCCATTCTGACAGGGGTAAGGTGGAATCTCATTGTGGTTCTAATGTGCACCTCTCTGATGATTAGTGATTTTGAGCACTTTTTCCTATGTTTGTTTGCCATTGGTATACCATTTTTTGAAAAAATGTCTCTTTTTATGTCTTTTGCCCACTTTTTAGTGGGGTTATTTGTTTTTTAATTGCTGATTTGTTTGAGTTCCTTCCAGATTCTGGATATTAGCCCTTTGTCAGATGTATAGTCTGCAAATATTTTCTCCCATTCTGTGGGTTGTCTATTTACTCTGTAGATTATTTCTTTTGCTGTGCAGAAACATTTTAGTTTAATTAACTCCCATTTATTTACTTTTGTTTTTTGTTGTATTTGCTTTGTTGGTCTTAGTCATAAATTCTTTGTGTAAGCCAATGTCCAGAAGAGTTTTTCCTCATTTTTTGTCTAGAATTTTTATGGATTAAGGTCTTACATTAAAGTCTTTAATTCATCTTGAGTTAATTTTTTATCATGGTGAGAGATAGGGATTAAGTTTCATTTTTCTGCATGTGGTTCTCCAATTTTTCCAGCATCATTTATTGAATAGGGTGTCCTTTTCTCAGTGTAGATTTTTATCTGCTTTGTGGAAGATCACTTCATTGTAGGTGTATGGATTGATTTGGGGGTTCTCTATTCTGTTCCATTGAGCTGTGTGTCTATTTTATACCAGTACCATGCTATTTTGGTTAATATAACCTTGAAGAAAAATTTGAAGTCAGATAATGTTCTGCTTCCAGATTTGTTCATTTTACTTAAGATTGCTTTGGGTATTTGAGCTCTTTTTTGGTTCCATCTAAAATTTCAGATTGTTTTTTCTGATTCTGTGAAAAATGACATTGATGTTTTGAGAAGAATTTCATTGAATCTATAAATTACTATGGGCAATATGGACATTTTAACAATACTGATCCTTCTGATCCATGAACATGAGGAGTTTTTCCATTTGTCTCATCAACAATTTATTTCATCAGTGTTTTCTAGTTCTCCTTGTATAGACCTTTACCTACTTGATTAAGTATATTCCTAGATATTTTATTTTATTTTTTGTAGCTCATATAAATGGTATTAAGTTCTTGATTTGATTCTCAGCTTCACTGTTAATAGGACACAGAAATGCTACTTATTTGTGTACATTAATTTTGTAACCTGTGACTTTACTGAATTTATTTATGAATTCTGTGAGTCTTTTGGAGGAGTCATTGGGGTTTGCTAGATATAAGATCATATCATCAGCAAACTGGGATATTTTGACTTCCTCCTTTCTGATATGAATGCCCTTTCTCTCTCTCTTTCTTTCTTTCTCTCTCTCTCTCTCTCTTTCTTTCTTTCTTTCTTTCTTTCTTTCTCTCTCTTCTCTTCTCTTCTCTTCTCTTCTCTTCTCTTCTCTTCTCTTCTCTTCTCTTCTCTTCTTTTCTTTTCTTTTCTTTTCTTTTCTTTTCTTTTCTTTTCTTTTCTTTTCTTTTCTTTTTTGCCTGATTGCTCTGGCTAAGACTTCAAGTACTATGTTGAATAGAAGTGGTGAAAGTGGGTGATCCTGGTCTTGTTCTAGTTCTGAAGAGAAATGTTTTCAACTTCACTACATTCAGTGTGATGGTGGTTGTGAGTTTGTCACATATAGTCTTTATTATTTTGAGGTATGGTCCTTCTATGCCTAGTTTGTTAAGGGGTTTTATCATGAAGTGGTGCTGGATATCATGGAATGCTTTTTCTGCATCTATTGAGATGATCATATCATTTTTGTTTATTTAATTCTGTTATATGATGAATCACATTTATCAATTTGCTTATGTTGAAACATCCTTGTATTCCTGGGAAAAAACTCACTTGATCATGGCAAATTATTTTATTTTTTTGAGGTGCTGTTTGATTTCGTTTGCTAGTATTCTGTTGATGATTTTTGCAACTATGTTCATGAGGTACATTGATCTGTAGTTTTTTTGTTTTCCTATTCTTTCCTGGCTTTGATACCAGCTTTGTAGAATGAGTTTAGGAGGATTTGCTCCTTCTCAATGTTATGGAACAATTTTATTAGGATAATTAACAGTTCTTCTTTGTAGGTTTGGTAGAATTCAGCTGTGAATCTATCTGGTCCTGGGCTTTTTTTGTTGAGAGTTTTTTTATTTCTGATTCAATCTCACTACTCATTATTTTTCTGTTCAGCATTTATATTAATATTTCTTCCTGATATAAGCTTGGGAGTTTGTGTGTTTCCAAAAATGTATCCATTTTCTCTAGGTTTTCTAATTTGTACACATAAAGATGTTCACAGTAGTCTTGGATGACCTTTTGTATTTCTGTGATGTCAGTTGTAATGTCTCCTTTTTCATTTCTGATTGAGCTTATTTCTTTCTCTTCTTTTCTTGGTTAATAGAGCTAGTGGTCTATGGATTTTGTTTATCTTTTCAAAGAACCAACTTTTTGTTTCATTGATCCTTCATATTATATTTTTGGTTTCATTTAGTCCTGCTCTGACCTTGGTTATATATGTATTTCTTGTCTTCTACTAGTTTTGGGTTTGGTTTGTTCTTGTTTTTCTAATTCCCTGAGGTGTGACATTAGGTTTTTAATTTGTGATTTTTCTGTTTTTTTGAGATAGGCATTTAATGCTGTGAACCTCCCTCTTAGAACTGCTTTTTATATATCCTAGACTTTGGTAGCTTGTGTTGCCATTGTCATTCAATTCAAATTTTTTATTCTATCTTGGTTTTGTCATTGACCCAAAGTTCGTTCAGCAGCAGGTTGTTTAATTTCCATGTATTTGTATAGTTTGAGAGCTGCTCCTGGAATTGATATCTAGATTTATTCCACTGTGGTCTGAGAAGATACTTGGTATGATTTTGATTTTCTTAAATTTGCTGAGAATTCTTTTGTGGCCTAACATGTGGTCTACCTTGGAATATGTTTCCTATGCTGATGAGAAGAATGTATAATCTGCAGTTTTGGGGTAGAATGCTCTGGAAGATTTCTCAGGCAGGAGAAGGTCAGATACACTGTTAGGCTGCAATAGGAAGGGGGATCCCCTCTTGATAAGATTAGCAGAGGCAGGCAGCTGTGAGGCACACAAGTTGCTCATACCTCCCTGTCTCAGCAGTGTCAGCTGTTTATATCCTTTGAGGACACAAAAGTGCCCAGATTCCCAGCTCCTGCCTTGGCCCAGCTATAGCAGATGTGCTGGAAGCAGGTCAATCTGCTGTGTGCAGAGCTACCAGACTGGCTGTGAACTGTGGTTGAAATGCTCCAGAGGGGAAGGTGTGGTTGTGCCAGGAATTTGTCTATAGGGATGTTAGGTTCTTTCCACATGGGATAGGCAGCTCAGGGAGAGGACTGTTAGCTCCAACTCAGTGGAGTCTTTTGTCCTCGGGACACAGGAAAATGCTTGCTGTGGCTTTTTACAGGAAAAGAGTGAGCCCCAAGCTCCATGGAAGCCTGGGTTTGATAGGTACTCTCTCAGAGGCAGAGCAGCTGGTCCCAAGTGCCTTGGTTTAGTCATCCCCTGTGGAACTATCAGCAATTCTGAGTGGAAACAGCCGCAGCTGCTTCAGCAGCAGTGGCCAGGAGAGAGAAGGAGGAGGAGAAGGCCCCCAAATGGTGGAAAGCGGGTATCCTGGTCCATGTTTTTCTATGGTGCCATCTGTCATGCTGCATTCTCTTCTCAGGTGGAAGTTGTCCACCCTTAATGTCTGAGCTCTGGGAGACCTGCAGTTCCCTTGGTACGCAGTGGTCCCCCAAGGCTGCTATTTTCTGAGTGAGTGCTGGGGAGCATTGATTGTCAATCTAGTGATGTAGAGACCCAGGGGCTGAGATTCCTGGATTGGGACAGCTGCAAAAATACTGCCTGTCCATGAAGGGAGAGCAGGGAGCTGTACCCTCCATGCACAACCCAGGCAGGGTAAACAGAGTACTATTGGAGGTATATCCCCCACCAAGCCTAGACTTGGCCATCCTGCAGCTCACTTGCACCAAAACCGTGTGCTTGGCAGAAGAGGTGATTATGCCTACAGCATTGGGTGGTTGGAAAAGGAGAGGCCTCTGTCTCTATATCCCTTCTCTGACTCCAGTGCTTGTTCTGCTCTTGGGTGGGGACACTGTCTTACTCTATGGACTCCTCTCTGCACTTGTGTCTCCACTGGGAAAGGTGCAGGCAACTTCAGATCATGAGACAGGGGCTCTTTGGTGCAGGAGAGTGGGCATTCCACCTTCCTCTGTCCCAAAAAGTGTTTATGACACTTCCTAGTCCCCTTGGGGCAGCCCACCCTATGTATCAGAACTCCAGGAATATTGCTGCTCTCCTGTGTCTCCCTGTTCCTTTGTGGTTGTCATAGTCCCAGTGGGTTCTGGAGAATATTTGTGTGGGATCCAGTGACAGTAAAACTGAGGGATGGTGACTTCCCCAGCAGAACAGAGATACCCAGCATGTGCGCCAACAATATGGTGCCCATAGTGTGAGCTTGGGTAGAAGCAGCCCAGCATGGGCCTGCAGCCCAGTGCTCTGCTCCCAAGAAACTCTCAGTTTGCTGATGGCAACATTGCCACCTATACTCTCTGCCAGACTCCTAATCTCTTGGGGGTCAATCTCTGCCAATATTTGTCTCCTCTTGTTCTTCTCTACAACTTCTTCCCATGAGATCTCTGGTAAGGGTAGGTTCTCACACCTTTCCATCAGTATTTCACCTGGGCTATACTTTTTCACCTGAAACTTTTTCTTCTTTTTGGGATGATCTGGCAACTGATGTCTCTAGTGAGGCTTCTTGACCCTACCCCTTTTTCATTTTTTTCTAACCACCAGTTTATAAGGTATACATTTGACAGTGAAGCATGTTAAATAACACTTTGTTTATTCCAGACTGTGGAAACTATGGACCAAATTTCTAGTTTCTTGAACATGAGTTGCACTGGGAAAAAAGATAGAGAAAGGTAGAGGACCCTGTAATTTCCATGAGACTTAAGAAAACATGTTGACCCATTGTAATATGCAAAGTTATTTTGGACATTGTTTCACAGAAACTCTTTAAAATATTATGGACCAACAGGTAACTTTGCAAATTAATGAAATATTTAATGGTATTAAGGAATTAAAACATTTTAGGTATGTTAGTATATTTAAGTATTTTTTTAAAAACAGCATGATATACATGATAATTAAATATAATTTTTTATCAATTAAAAATAAAATGTTTCAAAAGTCCTTCCATTTTACAGATATTTACTGATATATTTATGGATTAAATTACATGTGGTCTGGAGTTTTATTCCAAATAATATGGGGGAAGGAGATGTGAAGGTTATGTGTTCATAATTGTGGAATCTGAATGATCAGTAGGTGGGGAGGATTAGGATTAATATATCGTTATCTCTGCTTCTATATATGTTTGAAAATATCCTTAATAAAATGTTTACCCAAAAGTATATAATAAAAATTGAATACATGCTTATTTAAGTAGTGTAACAGAAATACATTTAGAATCTGTATATCTTCATTGAGATAAGTCATGCTTCTTTCTCTTTGAGGAAACTCTGAGTTGGAGATGCACAGTAGGAGACATTTCTTCCATATATGAAGCATCATGTTCTCATCCACTTATGCCTAAAAGGGAGAATGAAGCCCATTCATGTAATTCCCAGACACTGATACTTTCATAAAGTCAAAATTATTTCAGATATAGGCTTTTCTTTGTTATTGGTATAAAGTGGTAATACTATATTGCCCCTAAATGAAAAGTCATGTAAAAATTCAATAACTGGTTAAATGTGCCCATATACGGTCTATATTTAGAATACAAAAGTGTAAAATTATATCTGGGCACAAATTCTTTTCAGCTAAACTCAAGACTGCAAAATTATAATAAAATAACTGAAAAGCCATTAAATTTATTGCTTTTTATAGCATAAGGAACATGCTGATTCATTAAAATATTAAAATACTGTACCACTAAGTTTAATCACCACCTTGTTTAAGGAATCTCTTTTATCAGAGCATGCATCTTATAAGAACATAATATGCATACTACCATCTGAAATATCACTTTATTTAGAACATTGTACAGGTAATCATTCACTTTTTCAAAACTTGAAGATTGATAAATAGCTGGCCCTATTTAAAGTAACCATTATTGAAAGAGAAAAGTCAAAGAGCTTAACACATGGAATCAATGCTCTATTTTAAACAATAAAATAATATTCTATAAACTGAAGGAAAGGAGAAACCATTAACAGTAATACTGAGCATGTTTTGGTTTTGAAAAATTTTTATTGACTATAAATTTTTCATGTGCTTTAAAAAATTATATTAGCAACCAGGATCAAGTTTTAAAGAGTGGGGAGAGTGACGATAGCATTAAAAAACTTCCTCTGACCAGACTTCCTTTAAGATGTTTCATATGGTACCCCTGTAATTACTCTGATCACATTGTATTGCTTATTCAAAATATTGGAGATTCTGGTCTGGTCCAGTCAAAAGAGGAAGATGCACAATCTTGACCACAAACCTGAGATCCTTTAAAAGTATACTATTTTCTTATTTTATTTTTAATGTTTAGATCATTTCCTCTTTTAGGCTGTAAGTTTAAGAATGCCCAAAGACTATATAACAAATCCATTCTAAACCAGTGAATAAGCTCATGAAATATATGAGCAGTTTGGCTAAGGTATCTTGTTCAGTTTATATTTCCTTCATGATTCTGTAATATACATGAAAATATAGTTTATTATTTTAAAATTTATGTATAAAAGATTTGGATAGGAAAAGAATCTGTAATTGGGTTCCAAAGACTTTCATCTCCAGATCATTAGTAACCAATATCTCAAACTAATAGGAGCAATGTATTTACCATTTGCTCATCATATCCTCCAGAAAAATAGTACTCATTTGTAACAGAGTCACTGGTGTATCTTAAATTCACTGGGTAATTGGGAAAATATGAAGCATTATAACTTCTGGTATCCTTACAAATTAAGGCAGTATGGTACTCAATTGAAACTACCAAATGGTCATAATAGGTAGTGTTGTCTGGGAAAATCAGAGGTCTTTCCCTCTATACTTTATTTTCAGATGCAGTTTGTTCTGGGCTTTGTAATAAACTACAGCTACCTTTTAGTTTTAATTTTATGTCTATATTGCAAGTTCCCATCCATTCTCTTTACTTTATAGAGTTAGATAATTTTTATCATAAATATTGTTATTATGAAATATTGACCAAAAAAAAACACCCCACAAATATTTAAGGATATTTTAAATACTATGACTAACTTTCAGATAAAGAAAAGTTGCTCCTTCAAAGGCAAATTTGCTCTCTTAAGAGAAGGTATAATACCTTATTGGAGTTTAAATTATTCCTTTTTAATGGGAAAAAGACCTAAAATGCTACTTTATAATATCTCACATTTAAGTTAATTTAATTATTAACTTTGATACAGTCCAATCTAATTAATTTGGAATCAAAGTCTATCAAGATAACAATTAAATGTCAAGTGCTAGAGTAGACTCCTTAATTTAGAAACTTGATTTTTCCCATTTCCAGATGAAAATTGATTTCTAATTTTCTAATTGTACTTCTAATTTACCACAGACTTTTACAGCAAAAAAAAAAAAAGACAAAATGCAATACATGGCAATCAGTGTTAATGATTGATATATATTCTCATTCGTTATCATTACATTTGTTATGATTACAAATATGTTATCAAAACAATTAAAAAGAATATCTACTTTATATCATGTTTGTTAACTGAATAACGCTTATTGGCTTCTTAAATTTTATTGCTCCTTGTATTTTGACCATATTTATATGTCAAACCAGTTGTAGTTTTCCCTGAAATTCTCTCAATAGTTTTAAAAATCAATCCTGCTTTTACTGAATTCTGTGAATAATCATCTTAATTTTATGCTCTTCTTACACAAAGTATAACAATACAGACTTCACTATCATGGTCACTAACAAGTCCCAAATAATTAAAACACACACAACATTCTAGATCATTTATTAAAAGGTAATATTTGTACCTGTTTCTTTAGTTTGATGTGTCAAGATAGAACATTTAAATTTATTATGTAAACTGTTCTTCAACACAAATAAAAAGTGATGATGCATGAATTCAGAATTAAAAACTCAAATCTTTTATGATTGTGCACATTTCCTCTAAGCATGTGTAAGATGAATGTGGCATTTATGAAGGACATTCATATTGAGGAAATTGGTGAGTCATCTATTTTGTGTACTGCGATAATCTATATTAGTTTTTATTTATGTAAATGATTTTTACTGGTACTATGCTAATGCTTTATATTGTGTGTGATTGTTATTAGTCCCTTTCTGATTGTCTTTATCTGCAAAAGGAAATGAGTAAAAAATACTTTACCTTTGTGGTTCTGGATTTTAAAAATTAATACATGATAGGTATGTACTGAGACTTAATCAAAGGTGTTTATCAATCTGCTTAAGGTGCAATCAATTTTGGAAGTGAAGTAGTGTAATGGATGAAACATAGATTATGGAGTAGGACTTTAATATGGAAAAAGCTCCATTGTGGCTCTGCCATGTACTGCTAGGTGTTAGATATTATTGTGAACATTATGTAAACTCTCTGAACCTCAGTTTCCTGATGATTAAGTTAATATAATAATATCAAACATGCAATCAGAGAAAATTAATGAGTATTACACTTTGTATTATTTATTAGGCACTGTGATATGTTATTGGTATAAAGTATTCAATCAGTTCTAAAACAAAACAAAACAAAACAAAACAAAACAAACAGAAAAGAACCTTTGAGGCAGAGATATCATCCCCTTTTCCCAAATAAGAAAATTGAGCTTTGATGGCAAAGCTAATAAAACAACATGGTATAACTTGTAGGATTGTCTGACTTCAAAACTTTTAAATTTGTGAACTACTAAGAGAACTCAGATGTTAAGAAGTCAAATATGAATCTATTATCACTATCAAAATAGTACATTTGGGAGGTATAGTAAAAGTATATGTGCTCTAGTTAACATTATTGAGTATTAACATTTTGAATACCATGGTATTGAAGAACACAAACCTTGGAAGTACATATACAAATTTATAATAAATTATTCACCATTAATTCAATGCTTTTTAGCTCCAAACCATAAAGCCAGTCTTTACTTCTCTTCACTAACATTCTAAATCCAACTCCAGAATGAATCTTGCCAGTGTACCTATAAAATAACAAAGTGCAATGTTTTCTGTTGTATTAAAAATATATTAAGCACTTCTCATTACTGTTTTTACTTTGCATTTAGACTCTGATATGATCCTTTATATTTTGAGGTGTGAGTCAAATGAATTAAGGTACACATTATAAAAATTCCTCAGATAAGATTCATTGTGAAAAATGGTATATTAAACATGTATAGAAATCCAATTCCTCAATTATAAATAAAATCGTGTCTGCAGATGTTTTTTATATTGTGCTTGTTTCTATTTCAACAGTGGCCTTTCTCAAATAAGATTTTAGTACCACAAACATAATTACATTTTTTACAAAGCATTCTACAAAACTCCAAATGCAGTGGGAAAACAGTGTTGTTAAAGAAAAATAACTAAATGATTATTGTAAACTATTTTTCACCTTGCACTTCATGCACATCAATGCTTTTACATAAAAATGTGGAAATGATACATTTTGAAATTCTGTAAGTGTGAAAGAGCTAGGAGAATACACATTTAAAATTGAGTGTCAACTCTAACCAATTAGTAATAGCTGCCTGAATATTGTGTTAAAAATTCGTGCTTATAGTCAGGGTCAGAGTGAAGATCACTCTAGCTGCTTAGTGCTGTCTGCTGTATTATTGGAGGGAAAGTGGCAGCAAGCTACCCGTTCACCATCTGTGAAGATGGACAAGTTTTGCCTTCTCTTTAAACTCCTGAATAGTAACTTCCATGAAAGAAGGGATATGTCTTACTCAGCTCTGCTTTCAAAGAATTTAGCACAGAGCTTTGTACATAATATGCTCATAATATATTAAATAACTGAATGCAAGTAAATAAAAGTAAAAAATCATTTATTCTTTTAAAAATAAATATGAATTTTAAATAACATCACAAATATTTTAAAAGTTGATTATGTGTCAACCTACATGATTAAGAAATGACCGAAACTGCTTGTCACTTTCTCCCTAATCTGTCTCCACCTGTAAGGGTAAAATTATTTCGAAGTTTATTCACCACTATTTTGCTTTTGCTTATATTAATAATTGTGTTGCATATATATGTTTTTGTGTGCTATTTTATAAGTGTTTGAAATTTGGGCAAATGTTATGCTGTATATTTTCATCAGCATCTTTTCCACTGAATACAATCTTTGTGATATTTATTCATATTTATGCATGTAGATTTAATTCAATAAGATTTGCCATTGCCCAGTATATATGTGCTTGCATCATGCAATATATTTAGACATTTCCCACTGAAGAACATTTTGATATTTTTCAGATTTTGCTATTACTAATGATGCTACTATGAATAATCTATACATAACACATCTTTCACACCTGCAAAAATTTCTCTAGGATATATGTCTACTATTAGAATTTCACTTATTCATCTATTAAATCATAGGTGAATTCATATTCAGTTTTACTAGAGTAATACTAAGTTGTTTTTTAACGTGGTCATACTATGTTTTACAAACACATGTATTGCATATAGGAAATCTCACTGCTCCTCATCCTTGTTAAGACCTCCTACTGTCTGTCAGATGTTTTAATTTTGGCCAATCGGGTGACTGCAATGTGTCATTTTTGATTTTAATTTGTATTTACCTAATTACCATTGAGATGATGTATGTACATATATTTTTTAATCATTCATGTTTCATTTTCTGTGAAATATATGCTGAGGATTTTTTCCCTTATTTTGATTGGATTTTCTGTTGATTTCTTATAGGTTTCTTTTATTGTTTGTAAGAATTCATTTTTTATAGTTTGTACCAACCGTTTGTTTGTTATCTTTTTTAGCAAATATTTTCCCCAGTTTATAGCTTGTCTTAACTTTTAAATGATGCCCGTAAATATGCATAAGATTTTAAATGTATTGAAATGAAATAGATCATTTTTGTATCTTCATTCATTATATTTTCAGTAATGAATATATTACTATGTGGTGTAAGTACTGAGGATATAGCACTGAACAAAGCAGATAAAATCTCTGCTGCTACAGAGTACATTTTGTAGTTCGAACCTGTACAGTGGGTGTTGTGGCAATAAATAAGGTGAACGTTATGTTGGAAGAAGATATCTGGTAGGTTAAAAATAAATCAGTGAAAAAGAGTTATGGGCACAGGGATAAAGTGGTACAATTTCAGATAGAATGACCAGGGAAGGCCATCCTGAGAAGGTGACATTTGAATAAACACTAGAAAATGTGAAGAATTGAGCCATGCAGATATCACCTGGATGAGGGATGAGAATGCATAATATCTCTCAGGGAGGAATATGCCTGACTTATTCAAAGGAAGAGTAGTCAGAAAGATCTGAGTGGAGGGAGAAGGGGATCAGATTTTGTAGGACTTTAAAGAACATTTTAAGACCTTAACCTTTTATTCTGAGATAGGAAATTATTGGAGGGTTTTGAGCAGAACAGAGAAACAGAGACATGACCAGAAATTATGCTTTAATGAAATCATCTTGGCTTCTATGTTAAACATAGACATAGAAGAGGCAATGATGAAATTAGAGGAAATGGTAAGAAGATTTTTATAAGGATTCAAAGAGGATGGTGATTTAGACAAAGGTGGTAGCTATCAATGGAGTTGAAGAGTAATGTTCACATTCTGGACATATTTTAAGGCATATTGAAAAGATTTTTTGACATAAGATACGGGTTATAAAATGTGAGAAGCCAAGAATAACTTCTAGGTTTTTGACCTGAGTAACTAGAAAAATGGCTTTGCCCTTTATTTATTTATTTTTTCTTTTCTTTCTTTTATTTCAGCATATTATGGGGGTACAAACGTGAAGGTTACATACATTGCCCTTGTCTTCCCTCCCACCTTGAGGCAGAGCTTCAAGTGTATCCATCCCCCAGACAGTGTGTGTCACACTCACTATTTATGTATATACCCATCCCCTCCTCCCCCATCCCACCTGCCTCACACCCAACAAATGTTTGTTTTTCTTTTTTTCTTAACATTTTGGTTACATTTTATATCTTTGCCTCTCCCTAGCAAGGAGAGGCAAAGAGGCCCTTCCCCTCCACAATGTTCACCACATCCCTCAGATGTGGGACTACCCCTCCAACCCCTGAATCCCTGGTAAACACCACCACCCTTTGAGCACCATAGTGTTAATCAGTCAGTACCAATTTGATGGCCCAGTATATGTGGAGCCCATTATTCTGATCTTGCGTCACCTCACTTTGGATAACGGACTTAAGCTCAATCCAGGATAATATAAGTGCTGCTAGCTCATTGTCGTTTCTTAGAATTGACTAATATTCCATTGTAAACATATACCAAATTTTAATAATCCACTCATGAATTTACGGACACTTGGGTTGTTTCCACGTCCATGCAATAGTGAATTGTGCTGCCATAAACATTTGGGTGCAGATGCCCTTTATTGAGATGGGGAAGATGAGTGTGCAGTGGTTGCTCAGAATGAGAAAATATCAGAAACTTAGTTTTGCATTAATTTAATTTGTGTTGTCTATTAGATATAGAATGGAGATGTTGAATATGCATTTGCACATGTGTGTGTAGATCAGGGCAGACATCCAAACAGGTTATACTATGAGCATATGTAAAACCATGAAAGTGCAGAATAAAAGAGAGTTTTGAGAAGCAATAAATAAGACGTGCCAGTATTTAGAAGTCAGTGAGATAATGAAGACCCAGCAAAAGAGTATCCTGGAAGCCAAGTGAAAAAATGTCAAGAAGGAGAGAGTGGTCAATGCTGCTTGAAGGTCAAATCAGATGTGGGCTGAGAATCTTCTATTCAATCAACATCTACTTTAAGATATACTTCCTGACTTTGATGTCTTAAACATATATTCTCATATTCTCTTCCAAAATGTTCCAAATGTGGGTTTTTTTTCATTAAATCTTTAATTTTCTCTGACTAGCTTTGTGGAATGAATTTGGTATCTGCAATAGCCTGAGTAAGCTCAATTATACAGGTAAAGCACACACATACAAACACAAACACACACAATTTCAGTGGCATTGCAAAATAAATGTTTATTTCTCCCTTATAAAACCCAGCGTAATACATCAGGAGTTCCACTCCCCACATTGACTCAGACATTCAGGGTCCTTCCATTTTGTGGCTGTACCACCCTCCAATGTCCTGAATATTTTAATCCACTCAGCTGCCAAACAGATGAAGAGAATGAAAAGTCACATATGGGAAGGTTTTATGCACCAGGCCTGGAAATGGTGCATCTCATATCTGTCCATGTTACTGTGGCCAGAATTTAGACAAAAAGCAATACCTAGCTACAAGAATACTAAGAAATGTGGTCTCAATGTGTGCCCAGTAGAAAAAGGAAAACAATTTGACAATAAATTAGCTACATTCTGTCATAGAATCAAATTTAATATTTATGTTTTTCATAAGGCAAAAACATAAACTAGAACATTGGAAGACCTTACTCATTTTAAGAAAACAATCATATGATTTATTATTATGGTTGTGTTTCAATAAACATAGTGCAATTTCCTCACTCTCTTAGAATGGTGTTAGAAAATCTTATACCTAAATTAAATATTCAGAATCCATTACCCTTTGAGGACAGTAATAGAGCAAAAATTCATCCTTATATAATTATAATACAGAGTTTTTAGTAGCATAGGATAAGCTAAACATTCCAATCATTTTCACATGAAATTTAAAAATGAAATATTTCTGATTTTGGATGAAAAACTAGTGCTTCAATTTTATTTCCAATACTTACACAAAGGTGAAAATCATATCATATCACTTATTCCATACACATTATAATGCTTTTGGATAATACAAAAACCTTACTACATATTTTTCTAATATAACTACATTAAATTATTATTTAATTATTACTAAATTATTATTTAAGATATCAAGATGTATAACTGTGCTTTAAAAATGTCCTTCAAAATGAAATCATCTAGGTAGGAAGGCTTTATTCTGAATAAAAAAATAAATTCAAAACCAATATAACATTAATATTTTATATATATCTTGCTTTAATATTGTATTAGAAGCAAATTGGAATCCATGCCCAGATTTCATGTTTTGAATATTAACTGCAGAAACTTCATAGATTTTTTTCATGAGTTTGTTACATCTTAAATAACCATGATTAAATTCTAAAAGGTAAAAAATGTCTATTGAAAATTAGTATTTCATTAGGTTAATATAATCAGGTAAAAAAAAAATCAACCAAAAACTCTTGATAAGCATAAGGGGAAAAAAAAAAGACTTTAGTTTTAGCATGAACCTTAGAATCATGCTTTTCTGTTGGATAATATTTTGGCTTTAATATAGATATTTTTGTTAGTAGGCAAGGGAGTCACATATTTGGGTAATACATAAACTCAAATGTTTTAAAAGAATATTTGAACATTTAATATTATTATTTTAGTATGATATGACTGCATAAATAAGTATCTTGATTAAGTCTGTGAGACTTGTCAGAAATATAATTCTAATAATCAAACAGCACAGCTTAAATGAGTACTCTTCTTTAATATCAGGGTCATTCACGTCAAGATAGGTGACAGTATTGATAGGGTATATGCTTATCATAATTTGGATATCACATAATGATATAATACTTTGCTTTTCAACTAATAAAATATTATTCTATATGCAACTAATTACTTATAAGTAATTCTCAATATTTATCTTCAAATATTTATATATTTTATAATAAAAATTAAAGTTAAAAGGTGATACAAAAATCTGATGCTTTGATAGAACAAACACAGTTAAGTTTATAGCAGATGTCAATTCCTGATATGATGACCAACATAAACTGTGCATACAGACATTTCCACACACACAGACTGTGAATGTGGACAGCATTGCATAGTACAAAGGTAAAGATTTGGGATTCAGATAGACCTGTATTAAATCTAGATTCCATCTTTTATTAACTGTGTGATTGTGGCCTAATTGCAAAAGTTTTTTCAAGGCAAAAATTCTTCATCTATAAAATTAAAATAGATAATAACACCTATCCAACAGGGTTGTTGTTAAGTAGTATATAAAGGATGTAATATTCTTGGTTCAGGTTTACACATTACAAGCACCCAGGAGCTGGTAGCTATTATGATAAATTCAAAGAAGACTTTTCTTTAGCTTTTAGAAAGCAAGATATGAAAATACAGAATTATGTATGAATTTCACTGCTGTACTCAAATTAACTTGAGTGTGTCAGATTTGTATAATAGCTCTATCATGTAAGAAAAAAGAGTTTTTGATTTGGGAGCTCTAGATTTAAGATTCTATTGTGACAGTAGTTAAATATTTTATTATTACTAAGTGTATCATGCATATGCTTCCATTCTCCAACATACACGGGCCTAAATATGTAATTGTGTATCTGTAAACATTTACACAAATACCTGTACATTGTTCCTTCAAACATTGCTACATATAGAAAGTATGTAGTATAATTATATGAAGATATACATGGATGTACATATGCTGTATATCATGACTATAAAGAACTAATTTAAGAACAATGAATTTGTTAGAGCTTTCAGATAGTAATGATATTCTTTTTCTTAACAGTGATTACCTCAAGAGTCCATCACTCCTGAAAATATTATCATACTGATTCTTTGATTCTCCTGCATATTTGGAGAACCTCAAACCTAGCAAATCTACATTCTTTCAGAATGTTTTAAAACTGATAAAATATTATATTTTATTATATATCCCATATTATAAGAAATATATGGGGAATGTTCTTTCTTTTCCATATTGCTAACCATGGCTTCTACCTTTGAGGATGAATTCAGGCAGGAAAAAGAGAGAAATCGGGGAAATTCTTCCTGAATAGCACTATTATGATCTGACATTGGTGTGCTGTGGAATAGCCATATATTTATAGGGATTTTTTCTCTTGTAAATGGTGTTGTTTCTTAATATCCCAACTAAGATGTATATCCATTTTCACAATTATTCACATAGATACCTGAAAATTACACAGATTTGCTCTTCATTTCCCTCAAGAAAAAATAAATATCATTTACAATATTCATAACATTTTAAATTCTCTTCCATTTATTGATCTAAAGTCTAAACCAAAATTCTATTCAGAACAACAATATCCATATTCCACATGCTATTCTTTCACATATTTGGCCAATCACCACTTTCCTACTCAATCTTCTCTTCTGTATATTAAACATATCCAGATTCTTTAATTTTTTTATTGTTAGTCTTGTGTCAAGTCACTTCACAATCACAGTAACTTTTCTTTTTGATATTCTTCACATGTGTGATAAGATATAGTGGAGTAGGTAAAAGCATAGATACTTGGGCTATTCTGCTTCTACCACTTACTTGCTAATCTGGATGAGCAAAACCTCTCTCTGCTTCAGTTTTCCCGTCTCTATAACAAGGATACAAATCTCATAAGGTTAGTGTGAAGTTTATGTGAAATAGAAATAAAATTAGATATTTTTATTGCTGTGAGCTGCTGAACTCAGTTTTCATTCAATATCAATCATGGCATTATCAAAAAATAAGCTTAAAGGGTCAAAGAAAGTAGAGGGAATCAGAGCCAGGGTTATGAAATGAGAACCTGAGAAAGCACATAGGAGAAAGTGGAGAAGATACAAACACGTATGACACTCTCCCATAAACAGAGCATCTTAGCTTTACAGAAGCAAAAAGAGAGAATTTCCTTTTTTATACATATATATGTAAAGGAATCCTAGGAAAATTTGTGATTGCTTTCAGGATGAAATTTGCTGGTTGTTTGATTTTCCAGTATAATTTAGATGCCCATTCTATGGTGCTTAGGTATCCTGCCTTTTCTTACCACAGAATTTATTATTCTGTGTTGTAATTTCCTGTCATTGGTTGGAATTCCCAAATAGACTGTATACTTTGTATACATAGAAAATTGTTCTCTTTTGTGCATTGTGGTGTTTCTCATAGCCTATCCATGAAAATGCAGAATAAAATTTTCTGAATGAATTTTGAGTAGAGTGTAAACACACTCATATGTAGAGCTGAAGTTGTATTGTTTTTCTGGGTTATGAGATATCTATGCAATGATGGAAACTTTGCCAAATATTAAAATAATTATTTTGTATAAGGTTAAAAGTAATACAGCTTGACAAATTTAAGAAAACATTTCAAAAATAAAATGTTTGAAGAGAAAGAAAAATTTAAGGGAAGAATTCAAACTCTGAAAGGAAATATCTACTAGTGAATGGGATTAATTGGATTTGTTACATCTGGATAACTCAAGACACAAATTATTTTCTACTTAAGGTTGATCTATAGTTTATGTATTTATCAGTGATTACACAAGGATAATTACAAGAGAAGAAAAAGAGAGCCACACTAATAAGTAATTTTTTAAACTTTTGGATTTTTGTCCATCCACATTTACAAAAATATATGCTATTTTTCTCTTACAGAATAGTTAGGAATTGTAATTGAGTATTTCACTCTCCTTCTGGCCCCTTTCATCTCCCCAATTAGTGGATTTGTTTATCCTCTCCCAACTACCTAACTGCTTGTCAACAAAAATAATAACAACAAAACAGATGAAGGAATGATATAATTCTCAGGAGACTTGTTATACAGTGGGCCCTCTGTAGCCACAAGTTCTGTATATTCAATTTAACCAACCATGGATCAAAAATATTTGTGGAGAAAACCCAATAAACAATAATAATGCAACAATAAAAAAAATACAAATTAAAAAACAGTATAACTACTATTCACTAAGCATTTACATTGTATTAGGTATTATACCAATAAGTAATCTAAAGATGATTAAATGTGTACAGGAGGATTTGCATAGGTTATATGCAAATATTGTGCCATTTTATATCAGCAACTTGAGCATGCACACGTTTTGATATCCAATGTGGGTACTGAAACCAATCCCCCAGAGATACTGAGAGATGACTGAGAGAAGGAGGATGGTAATATCAGATCACTTGAAATTCCCCACTTTAAAAGTGACAACATGGAAGAAAATATATGGATGCAAAGAATTTAGACAATACAAAATTTACATTTTTATGTGAGTATGATCTAAATGTTTCCCAAACATGGTTTATTTTCACACTCATCTGGGTATATATTTAAAATGTCATTCATAGCCCTGGCCTCAATTTCCTGCATTTAAATGTTTGGGAGTAGGTTCTAGAATTGATACATTTAGCCAGCTGTAGTTTTCAAACATTTTTAAAACTATCTGCAGATGGACATGTGGGAACTTTTACTATAAATAGTTGGCCAGATATAGATCATAAAACTAAGCTGCAAAGAGTCAAAGATACCATGGAAACCTTCAAATATCAGTAAGGTACTGTGGTATAAGAAATATATTTGGTCTTTATTTCAGATTTCTGGCATAGAGCTCCTAAAACCCTTGGAATTTTCTGAGTGATATGAGTGGCTTTTGTTATTCATAAAGAGCCCCTTTGATCATACCTGAGTTTATGTTAATGAGGTGACTTAGGGTAGGCCCCTGGAAAGTCTTAGGATGGGACCAGTCACTAGAAAGACCAAGTGACTAGGAGTAGAAGGTTAAAACTTTCAGCCCCCTCTACCAACCTCCAGGAAAGGGGAGTGAGGCTGGAGATAAAACTCTTAAGATCAATGAGCTGCCAAGTTAGTGAACGCATCAAAGTGCTGGGAAGTTGTCTTGCCAGAGAGGACATGGACACTCTGTGCCTTGTCCCCCTCATGTCTTGCCTAGGCATGTCTTTCATCTGTCTGTTCCTGAGTTGTATCCTTTATACTAAACCAGTAAACATAAGTAAAGTGTTTCCCTGAATTCTAGGAATCATTTTAGCAAATTATTGAACCTGAGGAGGGGATTGTGGGAACCTTCAGTTTATAGCTAGTAGGGCAAACTTACGATAGCAACTTTAGTAGGGGCAGACTTGCGGGACTGAAATCCTTAACTTGTTGGAACTGATTCTAATATCAGGCAAATAATGTCAGAATTACATCTAATTGTAGGACACCCAGCTGGTGTCAAAGAATTGGCAGATGTGGGAAAATGCCCAAAGTTCTGGTGTCTAAAGTGTTCTGGATGAGAATGTAGAGAAACAGTGGTTGTGTGTTCAATAGGTACTAAAAGAAAATATTGAAGCTTTTTCTTCCTAACCACTTCATATATCAGAAGATTTAAAATAAATAAGAACTGCTAATATGGATCTAAATTAACCAATATAAAAAATCTTTTTTGTGAAGTGACAAAGATGTGACTTTAGGAGTAATCAATTACCTCACATGTGGTTCTATATAGTGTTTGAATGGTTTTCTCAACACTTACTGTAATTGAATAAGTAGCAAAATGTTAACTTTCAAGTCATTAACATCATACTTTGAACATAAGTCAATATGTTCATAGAATTCATGCTTAGAATTCTACATGGAGAAATTGTTCTGTAGGAGACTCTCAAAATGCTGTTTGAAGTATGAAACAATGAATGATCTTGGTGGAAAAGAATAGGGAGAGTTGTCTAGGAAGACCAAAGTGTTTTCTATGAGGTTCTTTAGTAATTACAGATTAAAAATAAAAATGCCAAAAATGCAAAAGAGGAAATTAAGGAATATGAGAAGACATTAGCAGGTGTATTTCAGAACAGCAATAGGAAAGCTGATTCTCAAAATGCATTAATATTTTTAAAATCCCTAGAAAAGCAAAGTTTTTACTTGTGTTGTGAGCAAGATTGTGAAAGTTCCTCTCCCTGGGACAAATATTATAAGAATAAATAGCAAAAAAAGAGAAAGATTATCTTCTTAACTTCAATTTTGTTTCCACCTTTTCTTTCAAAGGGAATAATCTTCATGTTGGAAGGATGGAACTAAAATAGTGAAGAGAAATTAAAATTTGAAATAGTTGAAGAAATATGAACAGAGAAAGTATAACAAATTCTCCAAACGACTTGCTTTTCTGGCTCTGAAAGTATCCAATTTACTTTAGGGAACTAAATAATGTTGAAGACAAGTAATCTTTGAGGAGTTATTGATGATAGGGGAGCTGCCAGGAGAGTAAAAGAAGGAAAATGTCCCAAGTTTCTGAAAAGGTTAGGCAGAGTCTTAAAACTATAGACCAGGGATCTTGACATTTATACTCAGTAAAAAATTTGAAGGGAATACTAAATGGATGGATGGTTTTTGAGTACTGAGAAAGGTCATAATTAGCAGCAGTCAGCATGTGTTCACCAAGAATAAGGCATGGTAGCCTGTCTTTATCCCCTATGTTTCACATAATGACTTAGTTGGTATTCCAGAGGACTGCTATAGAAACGGCATATTAGGATTATCAAGGCATTTTCAATATTTCTTTGTATAAGATGGAATATGGAAATTTGTGAACTGTATGATAATAGTGATAGGCAGGTTCATCACTAGTTTAAAGATCTTACCTATTGAATATTAATTACTAAAGAAACATCATCTTGCAGAGAAATAGATCCATCTTCCCCCCTTTTTCTTTTAGTTTTATTTTTTTTCAATAACATGAAGGAACATTAGGTGGCTGCAATGTTAAGTGTTTCAAATTTCATGTCACTGGTCCAAGCAACAAAGATTTTACATATGCATTCAAATATGGAAGTGAAGTAGCATGTGATGTTTATAAAATTGAAAGACAACTACTCATGAGGTAGACATCTGCAACTGAGGGAAACAAAGGGTCTCTTTATGGTCTAGGAAAGAACTTGAAATCTGAAGCTCTTCATATGTCACAGCTGGTAAATCAATGGAAAAGATGAAAAGTGGTCATTACCGTTCAAGTCCAGAGATTAAGAAGAGAATTAGAATCATAGGCAAAGACACTTTAGCTTGAAACACTCTTAAGACAGAAATAAGAAATATGGCAACATTGTAATCAAAAACATCAAGATGGAATTAGTATATCTGTGTACATCTTTATAACTGTGTATGGTGCCAATGTAAAATTGCAAAAAGGCCAAAGCCAAAGTTCAGAACATGCTTAAAATATACTTTACCAAATCTGAGTTGATTTTGAAATATCATGAAATTTCAGGCTTTGCAGAGCTAGAAATATATATTCTCTCTCACTCTCATATGTCTATAATGGCAAAATAAATTAATAACAAAATTTACCATCTTAACCATTTTAAGCATATAGTTTAGTATTGTTAAGTATATTCACATTGTTGTGAAACAGATCTCTGGAACGTTTTCATCTTGCAAATCTAAAACTCATTACCCATTAAGCAACTTTCCTTTTCCCTCTCTCCCAAGACCCTGGTAACCATCATTCTCCTTTGCGTTTCTATGAATTGGACTGCTTTAGATACCTCTTCTAAGTGAAATTATACAGAATTTATCTTTTTGTATTTGACTTTATAATGTGTCTTGGTGTGGTTCTCTTTGTATTTATTCTAGTAGATTTTTGAGCTTTTTGAATTATTATGTTCATTTCTTTCCTCAGATTTAGGAGGTTTTAGTAATTATTTATTCGGATAAATTCTTCTCCCATTTTTCTTTCTCTTTTCCTTCTGAGATTCCTATAATGTATATATTGTATATACATTATGTATATACATAATCATGTATATACATATATCATGTATATCACATGATAGGGTCCCATAATATCTTAGGCTTTCTTGTCTTTTCTTCATTCTTTTGTTTTCTCCTCTGACATAATAATTTCAAATGATCTATCTTTAATTTTGCTGATTCTTCCTTCTGCCTGATCAAGTCTGCTATTGAACCCCTCTATGAAATTTTCAGTTTATTCATTATATTATTTTCAGATCCAGAATTTGTTTGTTTCTTTTCTTAACTCTTTGTTGATATTCTAATTTGTTCATGCATCATTTTCCTCATTTTATTCAGTTGCCTATATGTGTTTTCTTTTAGCCCATTGAACAACTTTTTGAACAGTTAAATTCTTTGTCAAGCAGCTCATATGTCTATGTTTATTTAGGATCAATTTCTGAAGTTTTATTTTATTCTTTTGATTAGGTCATGTTTGGTAAACTTTTGCTTAAAATTTTGGTATTTGAAAAAACAAACAAGTTCTTCTATTATTTCCATACTGGCTTCATACAGGGGAAGACTTCCACCAATCAGCCTGGCTAGTGTTTCTAGGACCTCTCAAATCCTTTCTAATACCTTACTTTCCCTGGTATCTGCCTGTGGAGCAATAGCTCTAATATTCTGTGTGCTTTCTTCTGTTTTCAGTGGCTTTCAAACTCTGGTGCTGGGCCCATCAACTCTTTAAGTCAGATGAGACATAAGCCAGCCTTTTTGGCAGCCCCAGGCAATCTAGAATGTTGAACAAATGGTCTACCCTTTTGTTTCTATTGCAAGGAGCCTGGGTATAAATGTTTTTTCATTATTGTTCCACTCTGCATATAGAGAGGGTATGACAGGTGTGCTAAATTCCATGAATTTTTTTTATCCTTTTTGCTGGACTAGTTTTACAATGGCCTGAGTGCTTCTTAACTGGTATCTAGAGTTCTTACAGGAGTATTTTGGTTTATGTATTGTTGTTAACTCAGTGTTCGTGTGAGGCAAGGAGATCATCTACCTTTCAATTTTCCATCTTGCTAACATCACTTCAGAGATACAATTTTGAACATCATTCATCAATAATAAACCTAGTCTTGTTTAAGCTACTGTAGTGAAATCTTATGTTTATTTTATTTACTTCTAGACAGTACTTATTAAAACCTAAAAAGGCTATCTGGATCATGTTTAAAGTATAGAATCCAGAATGTTATAATGACTAAAAATTGCATGATGTAAAAGCAAAGTAAAAGAGCTTGGGACATCAATACAAATCAGAAAGTGATGGCTTATGAAATCAAATTTAATTATCTTCATCTTTGAATTTTAGTACCTAGCACATACAAGGTGCTCAACAAGTATTATTCTGAAAAATGATTGTAATTTTATGGATTAATAATGTATAATATTACCTTCAACCAGTCAGGATAATGTGTCTGTTCCTATTATCATAAATCAGCATTTGTGTTTATATGTATGTAAAATGATATGACTAGCTGATTTTATAGCTAAGGATACTAAAAATGCACAGAGGGTAAGCATGTTGCCTATATTCACCTAGCAAATGAAAGAAGTATTTAGAATTTGAAATCAGGTAGGATGTTTTGAAATTAATTTCATTCTACTAAATAGTCCTAAGCACATCCTCCTGAACTCTTTCATTCATTAAAAAACATATAAAATTTGTTCCACATGTGGTATGGAGAAGTTGTGAAATTAGAGAGCAATAAAAGTTTATTTATAAAAGGCAAAGATTATAAATGAAGATTTTCTACCTTAAAGACCTTGAACTAGGAAACATGTGCTTTAGAAATGATGGAGATATGGATATTTTTTATTAAAAATAAGTTTTGATTAAATGTAAAAACTGCTAGTTTTAAATCAAATATGAGATATTTAATGTGAAAAATTTCTAATAAATGTTTTCTATTGAGCTGTTCAAATTTTCTTTCCTTTTGAGGTTCAAATTTTCTGCTGAGAATTTAGATAAAAAATTTTGAAAATTGGTCTTGGAAAATATCTAATTATTATTATTATAAATTGATATAGCAACCATATCTGAAATTAAATGAGGTCCCACTATATTTCAGGCTGTCAATCAATCATTTGAATACTGGTCTTATATCCTATACCCTTACTAAACCGCTTTATTAGTAGTAGTACTTTTTTAATGGACTTTTTGGAAGTTTCTATGTAGAAAATAATGTTTGAAAATACAGTTATATTTCATGATTTTAAGTATGAATATATTATGTTTCTTTGCCTTGCCCTATCTCACTTGCTAGGTGAAGTCATCTTTTCAAATTCTTTTTAAATTGATACTTAGTACTTGTACATATTTATGGAATACTTGTGATTTTTTTATAAGCATAGGCTGTGCAATGATCAAGCCAGGGTATCTGGGGTATCCATCATCTTGAGTATTTATCATTTGTGTGTGTTTTGAACATTTCAAATTTTCTCTTTTAGTTATTTTAAAATACACAGTACATTATTGTTAACTATAGTCATCCTACTCTGGTATTGAATATTAAAACTTACTCTTTCTATCTAACTGTATGTTTGTACCCATTAACCAACCTCTCTTTATCTACCCTCCATCTAAATATCCTCCTCATCCTTTGTTATCTATCATTCTACTCTCTACCTCCATGAGATCAATGTTTTTAGTTCCCACGAGTGAGAACATGTGATATTTGTCTTTCTGTGTCTGGCTTATTTCACTTAACATAATGACCACTAATTCCATCCATGTTGCTGCAAGTGACATGAATTCATTCATTTTTATGGCTGAATAGTATTCTATTGTATATATATACATCACATTTTCTTTACCCATTCATCCAGTGATGGATACTTAGGTTGATTCCATACCTTTGCTATTGTGAATTGTGCTACAATAAACATGGGAATAATTGTATACCTTTGATATATTGATTTATTTTCCTTTGGTTAAACATCAAATAGTGGGACTGCTAGATCATATGGTAGTTATATTTTTAGTTTTTTTAGAAATTGCCGTATTATTTCCTATAGTGTCTCTACTAGTTTACATTCCCACCAACAGTATATGAGTTCCTTTTTCTTTTTCCTTTCTTTCTTTTTTTTTTTTTTTGTAGCCTTGCCAACATCTGTTATATTTTGTCTTTTTACTGATAGCCATTCTAACTGGGGTAAGATGATATCTCCTTGTGTTTTTCATTTGCATTTATCTGATGATTAGTGATATTGGAGATTTTTTTGTATACCTGTTAGCCATTTGTATGTCTTCTTTTGAGAAATGTCTATTCATGTTCTTTGCCCCCTTTTCCAATGGGATTTTTTTTTTTTAACTATTGAATTGTTGAGTTCCTTGTATATTCTGGACATTAGCCCATTTTCAAAGGAAGAGTTTACAAATATTTTCTCCTATTCAAGGATTGTCTCTTCACTCTGTTGATTTTTTCCTCTGTTGATTGTTACCTTTACTATGCATAAGCTTTTTAGTTTAATATAGTCCCATTTGTCTATATTTATTTTTGTTATCTGTGCTTTTGAGGTCTTAGCCATAAAATCTGTGCTTACACCAATATTTACAAGTGTTTCCCCTAGGTTTTCTTCTAGTAGATTTATAATTTTGGGTTTTACTTTCATTTCACTCTTCTGCATGGGGATATCCAAATTTTCCAGCACAAATTATTAAAGAGGATGTCCTTCCCCAGTGTATGTTCTTGGTGCCTTTGTCAAAGATCAGTTGTCTGTAAACATATGGATCATATGTCTATGATCAGCCAGTTTATTATTGGTATATTGAAACACTATTGAATTTTGTTGATTTTCTATCCTGAAACTTTACTGAATTTATTGATCAGATTGAAGAGTTTTTGGAGGATTCTTTAGGTTTTTTCTAGACACAAAATCATATTTATTGATTTCTAGGTTCTGTATTCTGTTCCACTGGTATGGGTGTCTGTTTTTATATACCAGTACCATATTGTTTAGGTTTCTATAGCCTTGTAATATATTTTGAAGTCAGAGAGTATAATGGCTTAACATTGACCTTCTTGCTTAGGATTGCTTTGGCTGTTTGTGCTCTTTTTTGATTCCATAAGAATTTTAAATTATTTTATCGATTTCTATGAAAAATGACATTGGTATTTTGGTAGGGATAGCAATGAATATTTAAGTTGCTTTAAGCAGTATAGTCATTTTAATAATATTAATTTATTAATTTTTCCAATCTATGAGCATGGGATGCCTTTTCATTTGTTAGTGTACTTTTTAATTTCTTTCATCAGTCTTTTGTAGTTTTCCTTATAAAGAAAGACCTCTATAAAATTAAATTTATTCCTTTTCTTTTTATATAGCTATTATAAATAGGATTGCCTTCTTGATTTCTAACTCAGCTAATTTATTATTGGTGTAAGGAAATGTTATTGATTTCTGCATGTTGATTTTGTATCCTGAAACTTTACTGAATTTACTTATCAGATCTAAGAGTTTTTGGGGAGAGTCTTTAGGGTTTTCTAAATATAAGATCATCTCAACTGCAAAGAGGGACAATTTGACCTTTTTTTTCCAAATTTGGATGCCTTTTATTTCTTTCTCTTGGTTGATTGCCATGTCTAGGAATTCCAGTACTATATTGAATAAGAGCAGTGAAAGTGAGTATCGTTTTCTTGTTCTAGTTCTTAGAGGAAAGACTTTTGGCTTTTTCCCATGTGGCGTAATGTTAGCTGTGGGTTTGTCATATATGGCCTTTATTATGTTGAAGTATGTTTTTTCAGTAGTTAGACAACCAATTTTATTATGAAGGGATTTTGAATTTTATCAAATACTTTTTCTGCTTCTGTTGAAATGATCATATGATTTTTCACTTTAATTCTCTTGATGTAATATATCATGTTCATTGATTAGTATATGTTGAATTGGCCTGGTATCCTTGATATAAATCCCACAAATCCCACTCGATTATGATGTATTATCTTTTTGATGTGCTATTGGATTTGGCTTACTAGTATTTTGTTGAGGATTTTTGCATATGTGCTCATCAGGGATATCAGCCAGCATTTCTCTCTCTCTCTCTCTCTCTCTCTCTCTCTCTCTTTTGGTATGTCCTTGTCTGGGTTTGGTATCAGGATAATGTTAACATCATAGAATGAGTTAGGGAGAATCTCCTGTCCTTCAATTTTTTGGAATATTTTGAGAAGAATTGTTGTTAGTTCTATTAAACTTTGGTAGAATTTGCCAGTGAAGCTAAATTTTTATTACTGATTCAATCTCATTACTAATTATTGGTCTGTTTAGATTTTCTATAAATTCTTGATTCAATTTTGGTAGGTTGTATATGTCCAGGAATTTATTCATTTCCACTAGGTTTTCAGTTTGTTAGTGTGTAGTTGTTTTTTAATATTTCATTTTTGTTTATTTCAAAGTGTTATGGGGGGTACCAATATTTTGGTTACATGGATCACTTATATAATGCTTGAGCCATGGTTATAAGTGTGCCTGTCGCCCAAATAGTGTTCATTGTACCCATTAAGTAGGTTACTGCCCATGCCCTCCTCCCTCCCCCTACTTGATTTTCATTGAGTTTTACTTCCCTCTATGCGCATGTGTGTTCATTGTTTAGCTCCAATTAAATAGTGAGTATATCTGGTGTTTATTTTTCCATTCCTTAGATACTTCACTTAGGATAATGGTCTCCAGTTCTATCCAAGTTGATAATAGTTTCTAATGATTTTTTAAAAAATTTTGTGGTAACATTTTTAATGTCTGCTTTTTCATTTCTGATTTTGTTCATTTCTGTCTTCTCTGTTTTTTATTAGTATAGCTAGAAGTTATCAATTTTTTATTTTTTTCAAAAAACTTTCATTTTGTTCATCTTTTATATTTTTATTAGTCTATTTTGTTTAGTTCTTCTCTGATCTTTATTATTTCTTTTTTATATTAATTTTGAGTTTGGTTTGTTCTTGCTTTCCTAGTTTCTTGAAGTGCATCATTAGATAGTTTCTTTGAAATCTTTCTACTTTTTGATGGAAAGGTTTATTGTTAAAATCATTCCTCTTAGTGGTGTTTTTGCTTTATCACACGGGTTTTGGTATGTCGTGTTTCCATTTTCATTTGTTTGAAGAAATTTCCATCCAATTTCTTCATTGATCCAATTGTTCAGAAGCATGCTGTTTAATTTCCATGTACTTGTATAGTTTCCAAAGATTCTCTTGGTATAAATTTCTAGTTTTATTCCATTGTGATCTAAGAAGATGTTAGACATAATTTCAATTTTAAAAAATTTGTCGAGATTTATTTGTTTCCTGACTTTTGTTCTACACAAGAGAATGTTCCATGTGCTGATGAGAAGAATTATATTCTGCAATTGTTGGATACAATGCTTTTGCAAATGTCTGTTAGATTCATTTGGTCTAAAGTCCAGTTAAATTCCAATGTTTCTTTGTTGAGTTTCTGTCTAGATTACTTTATGCCGAGAATGGGGTCTTGAAGTCTCCCACTATTGTATTGAAGTAAATTATAATGCACTATTGTATAAAGGTATCATCTCTCTCTCTTTAGCTCTACTAATATTTGCTTTATGAATCAGGGTGCTCCAGTGTTAGATGCATATATATTTAGAATTGTTATATCCTCTTGATAGATTGATTGTTTTGTCATTATATAACAACTGTTTTTATTGTTTTGATTTAAAGTCTGTTATATAGTATAGCCAATCCTACTTGCTTTTGGTTTCTGCTTGTATGGAATATTTTTTCTATCCATTTACTTTCAGTCTCTAGGTGTCTTTGCAGATAAAGTGCATTTCTTCCAGGTAGCATACATTTGGATAAAGTTTTTATTTTTTATCCATTCGGCCAGCATATATCTCTATATATTATATATGTGTGTGTATATATATACATATATATATATATAAAACATATTTTTGTATTTTTTAAGTGGGGAATTTAAACTATTTACATAGAAGGTGATGATAGAAGGTGAGGGCTCATTCTTAAATTTTATTACTTGACTTCTGGTTGTCTCATATATGCTTTGTTCCTTTCATTCTCTCTTATTGTTTACTGCTGTGGTTTGGTGGTTTTTCTGCAGTGGTAACATTTGAGTCCATTCTCTTCCTTATTTTTGTGTTTGCTCTACCAATGGGCTTAATACTTTCTAGTGTTTTCATTACGGTAACTATCATCCTTTTTCTTCCAGGTGTGGCATAGGACTCATTTAAGCATCTTTTGTAGGACCAGTCTTGTGGTGCTGAATTACCTCAATTCTTCCTTGTCAGGCAAAGACTTTATTTCTCCTTTATTTATAGGATAACTTACTGAGTGTATCCTTGGCTTGCGGGTTGTTGTTTTTTTCCAGCACTTTGAATATATCATTCCATTCTCTCCTGGCTTGTAAGGTTTCTGCTGAGAAATCTGTTAGTGTGATGGGGGTTTCCTTATATGTACCTAGACACATTTCTGTTGCTGTTTTTAGAATTCTCCCTTTGTTTTTGACTTTGGATCATTTGACCATAGTGTGCTGTGGAGAAAACCTTTTTGACTTGTATCTACTTGGGGATTTCTGAGCTTCCTATATGTATGTGTCTAAATCTTTGAGATATTTTCAGCTATACTATCATTAAATAGGTTTTCTATCTCTTTAATTTTCCTTTACCTTCTGGGAAACTGAAAATTCAAATATTTGGTAGTTTTATTCTGTCCTATATATCACATAGGCCTTGCTCATTTGTATTTATTTGTTTCCCCTTTATCATTGTCTGACTGTGTTGTTTCAAAAGGCCTGTCTTTGAGTTCTGAAATTCTTTCTTCTGCTTGATCAAGTATATTGTTAAAGCTTTCAAATGAATTTTAGATTGCATTTAATGTATTCTTCAGTTCTAGAATTTTTTTAATGATATCTATTTGGTAAATTTCTCAATCATATTCTGAATAGTTTTTCTGACTTCTTTGCATTGTTTTTCTGTGTATTCTTATATATTAATGAGTTTCTTTATTATCATTATTTTAAATTCTTTTTCTGGCATTTTGTTAATGTATTTTTTATTGGAAATATTGCTTGAGAATTTTTGTGTTCCTTGGAGGTGTCATATTTCCTTGCTTTTTCATGTTTCTTGTGTCTTTAGGTTGATATCTGTGCATCTGTTGTTAAGAGTCACTTTTTCCAAAAAAAAAAAAAAGAGTCACTTTTTCCAATTTTTTGAATCTGCTTTTGTAGGGAAGGACTTTTTCTTAAAGATGTATTTATTGTGTTGGTCAGGTAAAGTTCTTTGACTTTGATTCTGGATGCACACAAGATTGCAGTCTCCGTGTGATTACTTCAATTGTAAAAAGTGTAGTGGTCTGTGATTTCTTCATTGTCTTGCCATGTGCTTGTTAGTAGAGGCTGTCATGAACTTTTACTGGGGACAGAGATGCCTGATGTGCCCGTCCTTGGGCCCCAGTGGTGGCAGCGCTGGGCTGAGCTTGCCTATCCTTGGGCCCCAGGGTGGTGCATGCTGACACTGGTATTAGTATTTTTAGGTGGACCAATTCTTCAGCCTCCAGGTGACTAGCTCAGGTGCTAGCAGTGGCAGAGGTGAGCCAGGGGGTGGGTAAGCTCTTGGCTCTTGGGCAGTGTGCATGGTATGGCAGTAGCAGGGGCAAGACAACCCTCTGGCTCCCAAGTGGTCCATACTGGTGTTGGCAGTGGCTATGATAGGCTGAGTGTGCCAGGCCCTAGGCCCACAGGTATGTGTGAATGGTTTCCAGCTCGGTGTCAGCAGCAAGTTGGATGGACTTGTTCAGGCTCCTAGGTGAAGTTCTCAGGTTCTAATTGTGTTTGGCTGGCCTGAATGGCCTTCAGACCCATAGATAGCATGCCAGGGCACTGAGCTGGGGCACAGCTGCTTTAGGCAGACATGTTCAGGACTCCCAGTGGTACATGCAGGCTCCGGCTGTGGCAGGCAGAAGCAGGGTGATCCCTAAGCCTCTGACAAAATGCGTAGGTGGATGTGGCAGCACCTGTGCTGCAGTTCTGCTACTGGGAAGGGCAAGGTTGTTTCCAGCAGCACCAGTTTTATGCAGGTGGCTTGTGAATGCATATTTCCTTCACACTTTGGCCCTGGTGTCAGCAGCCTGTAGCAGTGGTGGCTACAGGTAGGGGAGTTTGTCCTCAAGGTGCATGAAAATCATCAGCAGCTTTGCTGCTGGGGGTAGTGGTGTCATTGCCAATGTCTCACACTAAACCCCTGCTAGCCTACCTAGCCACAATGGTGGCTACAGGTGGGGGATGTCAGTGGGGCTCCAGGGATTTGGAGATGTGAGGGCTCTTGGCACTCCAGGCAGGATGCAGTCTAGTGGGGACTGGGCTCAATATAATGCCTTAGAGTAGCTGCTGAGGACTTGGGGTGTCTCTGGGACCCAGTGTGAGCTCCATCTCTGGAGCTATATTGTCACATGGTCTCCAGGCAGCTCCCTATGTTAGTCCCAGTGATCATGAAGGTCTAGGGGCTCTCCCATGGCTAGGATTGCAGGAGTCTCTGCTGGGAATGTGGACTGCTGGGTGGACTGCTGCTCATTTATCCTTTCCTTGCTTTGGGGAGCCTCTCCAGGCTGACAGCTAATCCTGACTGAGGAGGCTACCTTGCTTCCCTCTCCTTTCTTGCTTTACGTGTTTCCTCTCCCTTCTCTGTTGAATTCCAGGGTCCTCATTTAGATGATCCTTTCAAAGTGTGATTATCTACTTGCTATTTTGGTTCTTATTTGTGGAAGAGGCAAGTACCAGATACCTCTAGTCATCAAACTTGAAGGCCCTCTCTAGGTGAAGTCATCTTACCTGAAATATTTTATTTTAGAAGGTTTTTAAATATCTATTTATTTTCTTAAATAGATATTATGCAGTTTGTGTCTTTCAAGCAGTTTGTGCATTTTATTCAAGATGTTCAATTGATGAGCATAGCATCGTTCATAGTATTCCCTAATTATCCTTTAAATGCCCAAAGGATCCATAGTAATGACCACTCCATTATTCATTATACTGTAATATGTATTCACTATGTTTTTTGCTTTGTCAGGCTGGCTAGAAATGTATCATGGTTACTGATCTTTACAATAAACCACGTTTTGGTTTCATTAATTTTCTCTATTGTTTTTCTGTTATGAACTTTACTAATTTGTGGTTTTTCCTTTATTATTAATATTCTCTTCTTTTTCCTTCATTTGATTTAATTTGCTTGTTTTCTGGTTTCTTAGAATTAGAATTTCTATTATGGATTTGATACATTTCATCTTTTTAACAGAAGCACTTAATACTGTGTATTTCCCTTAAAGCACTGCTTTGGCTGCATCTTACCAATTTTGATATTCTGTGTTTTCATTTTCTTTAATATAAATATTTTCTAATTTCTCGATATATTATTTTTGATTGATGGGCTATTTAGAAATATTTAGTTTAAATTACAAATATTATTAGTTTGCTAGGGCTGCCATAATAGACTGAGTGGCTTAAAGAACAGACGTTTATTTCTCACAGTGCCAGAAGTTGGAAGTCCAATATCAAAGTTTCAGCAGGGTTTTGTTTTGTTTTTTTACCTATAAGCTTCTCTCCTCTGCTTGCATATAGCTGGCTTCTTGCTGTATTCTTGCATGATCTTTTCTCTGTGCACATACATTCCTGGTGTCTCTGTCTGTCCTTATAATCTCTTCTTATAAGGATAATTGGATTAAATTAGGACCCAACCTAAGAGCTTCATTTTAATTTAATTACTTTGTTAATGACTCTATCCCCAAATACAGTCACATTTTGAACTATTAGGGGTTAGGGCTTCAACACAAAAATTTTTGGTGAGAGGACACACTTCAGACAATAACACAAATATTTGGAGTTTTTTAAGTATATATTTCCACTATTCTGTTTCTAGTTTAATTCTGTAGTAGCTTAAGAACATAATTTGTATAATTTAATTCTTTAAATTTTATTAAGGCTTATTTTATCCCCAGAATATTATTTATCACGGTGAATGTTCCATGAGCACTTGACGTGAATGTGTATTCTGCTATTGTTAGGTGGAATGTTTTATAAAGGTTAATTAACCCACATTGGTTGATAGTGTTATTTAGGTTTTCTATATCCTTACTGATTTTCTGACCACTTGTACTATCATTTACTCAAAGAAAAATGTAGAACTCTCTGCCTATAATTGTAGAGTTGTCTATTTCTGTTTTCAGTTTCATCAGATTGTGCATCTTATATTTCAAAGCTCTCTTATTAGATACACATATATTTAAGGTTGTTGTATCTTCTTGGAAAGTTTACCTTTCCCTATTTTGTAATGTTTTTTCTTTATTCCTGGTAATATCTCTTGTTTTGAAATCTTATATTAATATAGCTACTCCTGTTGGGTATGGGTTTTTGTTATGTTTGTTGCTATGGTTACCCTCAGTGCATTACAAGCCTTTAATTCCTCTGTGTTATTTTGTGTTTGGAGTGGGGCTTGGTTTGCCAGAAGATTTTTCTCAATGTCTACTCCACTCTCAGCTCTAAGTCTTCCTTTTATGCATGTACCTAAGAGAGAATCCCCTTGCTCTTGTCTCTTTGTCGGCAGTAGCCTGCTGGTGTAGGTTTCTCAGTGACTGTTGGCCTGGTAGTGAGGGTAGGAGGAAAATATTCTCTGCTGTTGTGCTTTCAGTGTGTGTGTCAGTGCTAAGCAAGCATTGTTTCCCTGGGTCTCTGGTACAGGGCCTTCTCAGTGATCCTGTCCGGCTCACTCCTGTAAGGACACTTCTAATGGTCTGGACTCAAGGTGAATTGAATTTATGCTCCACTGAAGAGGAAAAGATTTTTTCTTTCTTTCTTTTTTTTTTTTTTTTCTTTCCCTTAGCTTCAATTGGTCTTCACAATGCCCTAAAGGCAACAAAGTTTTTTGCTCTTTCCAGGTTGTTGAAAGCTTTTGCTTCCTTTGAGAGATAAAGAAGATGGATCTGGGCGGAGCTTTGTGCCTTTACTGCAGTGGCTGCAGTTCCCTTCCCCAAGCCTGCATTATGATGGACACTTTCTCAGAACCCTTGTCCT
>CAUYPO010037888.1:0-23261 GCA_963574435.1 Cheirogaleus major | reverse complement strand
TGGGCAGGTGGGAGGGGGGAGAAGGGGATGGGTATGTTCACACCTAATGGGAGTGGTGTGTACCGTCTGGGGGATGGACAGGCTTGAAGCTCTGACTTGGGTGGGGCAAGGGCAATATACATAACCTAAACCTCTGTAGGTCGCTGAAATATGCTGAAATAAAAAAGAAAAAAAAGGCTACAATACTTGTGAGTGATACTACATTACTTGTGAGTGATAGAGCTTCAAGTTGAATCTAGATTTGTTTGACTTTAGTGACTGAATTATTGACTGCCTTTTGTAATGTTTCTAAAATGATTGACAGTGTGGTCATTGCTATAAGGGGTAAAATAGGTGAGTCACAGACAAATGCTTTTCACAAAGAGTTATACGGTATCCATACCTTTTCTACTCGAACACTAAAGGTGCCAGAAACTCACTGCCTCCCAAGGTGCCAGCTTAATTTTTAAGATTCCTTGAGGTAAAAATTATTTTATGAAATAAAAAGAAATGTCACTTTTGATGCTTGAATATCTTGTCCAAACTCAAAGTTTTGAGGTAGTGTCCAAGAAGTATTTCCCCCAAATTATCCGAAAGACTTTTCAATTCTTGGAGGGAGAAGTCACAGCTATAATGACCCTTTTCCCTTCAAGGCTAAGCAACCACAATAATTGTGAATGAATAATTTACACATTAATCATGAATGAATATTTATATGCCAACACACAATTCCAAGTTCCTTCTCCAAAGGTTGCCTAGTCTGGTTAGTAACCAGCCTTAAAAAAAAAGATAAGCATTATTTGAAATGAGTATAACTCATTTTTTTAAAAACCACTTTATATGCACAGCATATTAATCACCAAGAATTTGCCTCTACTGAGCCAAAGACATGTTGGGAGAGACCTGGGAAATGGTTTGAGATGCCAGCTTATGGAGCAGCGGAGTGAAAACCACCATCTGGTAAGTGGAAGAGATTGCACCTGAGAGGTGCCTGGAGAAGGCATTCTATCTGCACAGAGGAGCAATAGGTTTTCTTTCCAATTTAAAAATAAGACGAATCAGATAGGAAAGCCTGTCACTAGTAAAGACTTTCCCCAGGGGAAAGTGGCAGTACCTGAGGCAGCGTTGGGATTCTTGGGACATCATGGATGTTGGGCTCGGGGAGAGTGATGAGAGGCAGTGTCACCATTCCTTTCATCTCCTGGCTGTGGCCTCCTCACTGCCAACGTCTCAGTCATCCTGAATCACTGTTGTAGCATCATCAGGTCCCCTACCAAGGAGCATAAGAGACATCTACAGTCAAGGACCAAGCAGGAGACTGAAGAGGAACTGGTGACTGCAGCAGCCCTGGACAAGCCAGAGACAAATTTCTACAGGATTCAGCAGAAGAACCAGAAGTTGCCACCTGAGATTATAGGCCCTGCTGCAAATGGTTCAACGATTCAACGTTCCCAACCTGGAAGAAGAGTCATTGGATAATAAAAATGTTGGCATTTAAGGACTATGGGGCTAATGGTGATGATTCAATTATGGAATGGAGTAAAATTCAGATTTTCAAATAGTCTTAGAAATGTGTGTGTTTGTTACTTTCAAATATATACAAAGAAGATGAACAACACTAATGAAGGTGGGCATGCTGTAGGGTGAACCTCAAGCAGTGGTTTGAGTGAAATTGGTGACATTGATTGATGTCCATTTCAGTGTGTCTCAACTTTTTATCTTTGATATCATTAGGACTCTGTCATCTGAGCAACAATAGACATATGAAAAACCTAGTGAAAAATTTAGAGACACGCTGTCTGAAAACAAATAAAAATTGTAAAAATAAATGGAGAACTATTCCGTCTTCCTGGAGAGGCTCATTCACTTTTATGAGAATTATGACTTGTTCCAAATTAATTTATAACTTAAACATAGTTCTAACCCAAATCTTAATGTGATGTTATACTGTTTGGCAAAATGACTCTCAAGGAAATCTGAAACAACAAACATAGGATAATATCCAAGACAGTTTTACAAAAGATGCCCACTGGAGAGGGGCTTATTCTGTCATAGGCACATTTATTGTGAACCTCAAACAATTTAAATTCTGTGGTGTTGATAGGGGAGATAAAAAATGTAGTAGAAAGAGATAATATATTATTTGAAATTTAATATATGGAAGGGGAGTGGTTAAAATGTGAAGTTAAAATGGTTGTTAAATAGTATTTTGAAATTTGGTTCAGGGAAAAATCAGGTAGATACTCATCTAAACATTGTATGTCAATTAATTACAAAGAGGATAAAGCTTTGGCTGTGAAGGGTATAGAAATATTAAGAAATACAGATCTATATGAAAACAGATTTGAGTAAAATTTATAAGAATAAAATAGATGTAAAAATTATAAATAAAAAGATGGATGGATTTACTAAATAAAATTATATATACATGCAAGCGTTTTTATATGACAATGAAAGGGATTAACAAAATAACACAGAGCTACTTGTATGGTAGGAAAAAAAAATTCCCTAAGTGGTAATGAATAATCACAGAGTTAGTTAGAACATTAATTGGAAAAGTTACAGACATATGCATAGTTTTGGAGGATGATGTATCAAGACATCGAATGATAGGAGTGATTGAAAAATATGCCTTCTGGTCTACTAAATGACAAACCAGGAAACAGACATATGGTAAATAAAATGTGCATTTCAAGTACATGTTTTGTCCATTGGGTTTCACTGTGAGAAGCTGATCTTCTTTTAAAATCTGCATTTAGTGAAACCAGAAATCCAAAGAGAATCACCTAGCTAACACAAAGAAATATCTACCCTTCAGTCTTAAAGCTAAGACTGAAGTTTTAAAAAAGCACAATTCATGTTTTAATTGTTCTTATCTCCTAGAAAATCTAAGTCATACAAAATATTTATTTCATATGGTCGAAATTGACATTTCTGTAACTATGGTTTGCCTAACTGGTCAACAGTCTTGACATTCTATATGAAGATGTGTGTATATCCATCTGCAAATTTGTTGCAATGATTATGAAAATATGTGTAAGTGTCCTGGATCACTCATATTCATGAACAGTCACGCATTAGCCTCAGATATAGGTGAGTGTTTGTAACCTACTGGCATAAAATGTCCAGTTATATATTATTTCACATTGATGAAAAAACGAAAAAGAAAGGCTTAATATGTAAATAGCATGTTTGTGTCTAGTCAAGTAAAATCAGACTGATATCATGGTTTGGTATCAAACCATGCACCATCGGTGTGTGCATGTGTGTGTTCAATGCTAGAAATTGGAATAGTAGTGAGGAAGTTAAATCACATGGTACAAAGAAGTAAAACATCAAAATCTAAACCACCTTCCCAGTTAGAAGTTATTGCCATGTGCATGTAATGTTTCAAGCAGGCATGTTTTTCAATTTCAGCAAAACAGGTTTATATGTCTCATTAATGTTGTTGAAATTTTATTGTCTTTCTATATTTCCATTATAACTTTTATTTGATTTTGTAGTTGACTCAAGAAGCTTGCACTTAATTTTTTGCACAAATTATAATAAAACTTTCAACTTTCCTGCCTCCTCTGAATATAAACCATTGGAATGAATGATGGATTATACCTCCAATATCTGGGATAAGACCCTGTAACCTACATTGTGTCTTAGGTCAGTTTCTCCCCATTTTGCAGCCTCAGTTTACTCATATTAAAAAAAATAAGAGGCTTGAACAAGAACTGTGGGTCTCAAACATTATAGAGCGTAAGAGTCACTGGAGAGCTGATGAAAATGCATTCATGATCTCCAGCTTCAGAGGATCTGGTTTAGCAGTTTGGGTGGGACCCAGAAACCCTCCTTTTGAGCTAGCACCCCAGGCAGCACAGATGGAAGTATGTTCTAGTCATGGGTTAAGAAAGACCATCCTTAGGCAATGGTTCTTATGCTGGGCGTGCATTAGAATCACCTTGGGAGCTTTGAAAACAAGTTAATGCCTACGCTTTAACCCAAACCAATCAAGACACTCCTGTCTATAGTTTCTGTTTGTTAATAAAAAGCTCCCTCAGGGATTCCAAGTGCAGTCAAGATTGAAAACCACTACTCTAAATAGATGTTTGGATCCTTTACAATTGGAACCCACTGCTTAAACAGGTGGTTCTGTGTCAAAAGATAAGCAGGAAAGAGGAAGAGGTGGGTGGTGATGGTAGCAGATCTTACATGTAACAGAATGATGAGGGACGATGGGCAGGGAGAAAGCGATGCAGCGATGGAGAGGACACTGGCTCCCTTGCCACCTGGCACACCGTCTCATAAGCGCTAGGAGTTAGGTATTATTTCCTTTGCCCATGTACAGAAGAGGGGAACATTTTCAAAAAAGTAACATGATTTATTCCAATGACCATACAACCCCTGATTTAATACTCAGTCTCCGGGGATTTGGGGTAGCTCCAGGGAAGAATCTACATTTCATTTACTTATGAGACATACACACGTACCAGAACCTAAAAGGGCTTTAGTATTTAACACACTTCTGTGAACCTACCATACTTTTATGAAAACCCCCCAAATTTTTAAGAGAATAAAAGCAGGTAATACCACAAACTTCTTTTTTTGAAGTGTCATTTAGGAAACTATTCACCAGCACGTAGATCCTGGTAAATCTGAAGAAGTACACAGAAAGAGTCAAACCTCAGATTCTGGAAATTTCCAACTAGACCCTCATAGAAATTTCTCTCCCCCTCGAGCAGCAGGTTAGAATCCAGGAAGTGACAACGGATTACCTTGAAAAAACTGGTTTGCCTATGTGTATGTGAGAGAGTTTCTGTGTGTGTTCATGTGTGAGTTTGTGGGTAAATATTTTAACTATAGTACTAATAAACTGTGGATGTTATTCATCATGATTATATACACTGAGCTTACTTCTACCTATCTTCTGGGACTCTACATTTCTTCTAGGAGGCCTTCCTGGAGACCCCAAACTAAGGTTGTCATCTTGCTGGATCCTCCCACAGCCTCCCAGATTTCCTTTTCATCACTGGCATCAGATTTATGGTGTTTAATTGCTAAACTGTCTGTCCACCCAACTGGGATGTAAGTTTTATAAGGGTAGAGACTATGCAGTCGTCCAGATGCCTCCTACAAAGCAAAGTGTAGCCCTGAGCAGCCATAAAGACATGATTTTTGGGCAAGTGGCTGAAACAAGGAAGCTATTGTGCAGCACATCTTTGGCCAAGGCAGTGCTGTGCTTCTGTGCAGTAGAAGGACCACCCGATAAAATCAAGAACTGGGTCCAAATCCTGGATCCACAATTACAAACTTTGTGAACACGTGTTAGTTTCTTAACCATTTTGTGTTCCAGTTTCTCTGCCTGTACAAATGGTGCTGATGTGAACAACACAGGGTGTGAGTAAAGAACAAATAAGGCAAAGTGTACATCACACTCCCCCAGCTAATGAATGAGGCACAATTCAGTGGAAAACATAGGAAGGCAAATTATATGTGTCCAGTAAACATAACTTGCATCTGAATACCAGATCTGAATCAATGAATGAACAAATAAATCTTAATTCAACCAGAGTAGATCCTACCTGACTATGAGGCTTGTTTATTCATTGATTTATATGTTAAGAATGTATCGAATGTCTCTTCACACCAAGACTACAGTAGACACGGGGGATTCATAGGTGAATGAGACCAAGTTTGTCCCTCCAAGACCTTAGGACAGGTGAACAACCATAAGAGGGTAGAAGAAGCAGTTTGTGTGAGCAAAAGGAGGAGACTGTGTAGGTAGGACATCAGCACGACTTCGAGTGTTCATGGAGAGAATTGTACTTGGGCTTAGTCTTAGAGAAGCAGGGAGTGCTCATTTTAGGGAAGAGAAACTGTCCCAGGCAGATGGAACAGCGAGTGTGGAGGCATGGGGTGTGTGTGAGAGCATACTGGCTTTGGGGAACCCAACGTAGTTCAGGATAGCTGGAATGCAGAATGTAAAAGGGAGTGAAGAAATGGATAAGGCTCAAGAGGTGTGTAGGTGGGGTATGCAGAATAATCCACCCACCCCACAAAAGAAAAAAAAGAAAGAAAGAAAACCATATCTTAACTTCCTCATCTCCAGAACCTGCAAATATGTTACTTTCTATGGCAAAAGGGATTTTGTAATTGTAATTAAATTAAGGATCTTGAGATGGGGAGATTATTCTGGAGGATCTGAGTGAGCCCAATGCAACTATAAGGATTCTTTTAAGTAAAAGTGGAGGGAGGGAGCAGGAGGCTGGATTGTTGGCTTTGAGGAAGGTGCTGCAAACCAAGGAAGCCGGCGGGCCTCTAGAAGCTAAAAAAAGCAAATAAACAGATTCTTTCCGAGAGCTTGCAGAAGGAAAGCAGCCCTGCCCACACTTCACTTTTAGTCCAGTAGGACCTGGGTCAGACTTCTACTCTCTAGAATAGTAAGATTAAAAAAAAAAAAAAAAGTTGTGTTGTTTTCATCCACTGAGTTGTGGTAATTTGTCAAAGCAGCCATAGGAAGCTAACGGCAGGCAACAAGGTGTGTGTAAAGCCTTATTTGCTTTCTAAAGAATACAAAATGTATTTTCTAAGCAGGGAGGGGTTTTAAGACAGGGGATGACTTCCATTTTGTTAAGTGCTTATTTTGGCTGGTGTGTAAAGAATAGGACAAGAATGGATGGGGGCAAGGAGGCCGTTTTAGTGATTTAGGGTGATAATACACAGGCATAATTCATTTTGTGCAGCCCTTTATTGAACTTCGCAGATAGTACATTTCTTAGAAATTGAAGTTTTGTGACAACCATGCGCTGAATAAATCTATGGGTGCCATTGTTCCAACTGCATGTACTTACTTTATGTCTCCGAGTCACATATTTGTAATCTTGCAATATTTGAAACCTTTTCATCATTATTATATCTGTTATACTAATCTGTGATCGGTGATCTTTGATGTTACTATTGTAATTGTTTTGGGGTGCCACAAACTGTGCCCATGTAAGATGGCGAATTTAATTGACACATGTGCGTGTTCAGACCATCCCACCAACTGACTGTTCCCCTGTCTCTCTTCCTCTCCTTGGGCCTTTCTAATCCCTGAAACACACCCATATTGAAATTAGGCCAATTAAGAACCCTACAATAGCCTCCAAGTGTTTAAGTGCAAGGAAGAGTCACACATTATCTCACTTTAAATCAAAGGCTAAAAATGATTAAGCTTAGTGAGGAAGGCATGCTGAAAGCTAGGCCAAAAGCTAGGCCTTTTGTACCAGTGGGCTAAGTCATGAATGCAAAGGAAAAGATTTTGAAGAAACTAAAACTGCTATTCCAGTGAACACATGAATAATAGGAAAACAAAATAGCGTTATTGCTGATATAGAGAAAGATCAGGATAGAAGATCAAACCAGCACAACAGTCCCTTAAGCCAAAGCCTAATCCAGAACAACGCCCTGGCTCTCCTGGGTTCTATGAAGTCTGAAAGAGGTGAGGAAGCTGTGTAAGAAAAGTTTAACCTGGAAGAGGTTGATGCATGAGGTTTAAGGAAAAAAACCATCTCCATAGCATTAAAATGCATGGTAAAACAGCAACTGATGATGTAGAAACTGCAACAAGTTATTTAGAAGATCTAGCTAAGATCATTGATGAAGGTTGCTACACTAAACAACAGATTTTCTTTTTTTTTAACAGATGGCAAAGCAGCAAACAGATTTTCAATGTGTACAAAATAGCCTTCTATTTAAAGAAGATGCTATATAGGATTTTCATAGGTAGAGAGATGTCAATGCCTGGTTTCAAAGCTTCAAAGAACAGGCTATCAGGGGCTAATGCAGCTGGTGACTTTAAGTTGAAGCCAATGCTCATTTACATTCCAAAAATCCCAGGGCCCTTAAGAATTATGCTAAATCTACTCTACCAGTGCTCTAGGAAGGGAATAACAAAGCCTGGATGACAGCACAGCTGTTTACAGCATGGTTTACTGAGTATGTTAAGCCCACTGTTGAAACCTAATACTCAGAAATAAAGATTTCTTTCAAATCAAAATTCCTTTCAATTGTTCATTGACAATGCACCTAGTTATGCAAGAGCTCCAAAGGAGATACATAAGGAGATTATGTTGTTTTCATGCCTCCTAAAAAAGTGTCCATTCTGCAGCATATGGATCAAGGAGTAAGTTTGACTTTCAGGTTTTATTATTTAAGAAATACATTTTGTAAGGCTATAGTTGCTATAGATGGTAGATGGTGATTCTTCTGATGGATCTGGGCAAAGTAAATTGATAACCTTTTGGAAAGGATTCACTGTTCTAAATGCCATTAAGAATATTTTGTGATTCTTAATGAGAGAAGGTCAAAATATTAACATTGACAGGAGTTTGGAAGAAGTTGAATCCAACCCTCGAGGATGACTTTGAGAAGTTCAAGACTTCAGTGGAAGAAGTAACTACGGATGTGGTAGAAATTGCAAGAGAAGTAGAATTCAAAGTGGAGCTTGAAGATTTGACTGAATTGCTGCAATCTCATAATAAAACTTGAACAGATGAGAAGCTGCTTCTTATGAAGGAGCAAACAAAATGCTTTCCTGATATGGAAACTACTCCTGGTGAAGATGCTGTGAACATTGCCTAACGGACAACAAAGGATTGAGACTATCACATAAACTTAGTTGGTAAAGCAGTGGCAGGGTTTGAGAGGACAGACTCCAATCTTGAAAGAAATTCTACTATGGGTAAAATGCTGTCAAACAGCATCGCATGCTACAGAGAAATCATTTGTGGAAGCAAAAACAATTAATCCAGCAAACTTCACTGTTGTCTTATTTTAAGAAATTGCCACAGCCACCCCAGCCTTCAGCAAACACCACCTTGATCAGTCAGCACCATCAACACTGAGTCAGGACCCTCCACTGGGAAAAAGATTATGACTTGCTCAAGGCTCAGATAAGCATTAGCATTTTTTAGAAATAAAGGATTTTCAATTAGGGTATGCACATTGTTTTTCTCATATATAATGTTCTTGTACACTTAATAGACTACAATATAGTATAAGCAAAACTTTTATACGCACTGGGAAACCAAAAAAGTTCATATAACTTGATTTATTGAAGTGGTCTGGAACTGAACCCACAGTATCTCCAAAGTATGACTATATTGCTTGCAGGTATTAACAACGTACACACTTTATTAAATAATAAATATCAACACATAAAGAAAATACTGTTTAAGTGAAATTAAATAGGTGTCTTATATAGGAAAGTTTTAAGATTTTCTTTTTAGGAGGATTATCGTTCATGACAGTCCAAACTCAAAACTATCCACATTGCCAACATTAAGAAATTGTCTAAATAGCATATGATGCACTCATGTATGGGCACTGCTAAAGCATTCACTAAAAATAATAACAGTATATATACATATAGACATACAAAGACAAAGTTTTATTTGGTTCTAATACAGTTTAACTTAGAAAAGGGTGATAAATACTGTACATGCAGAATAATCATATTTATATGCATTTGTATTTGTGTATATACATATGTAAAAAAAATCTAGGGAAATATGTAAATATGTTAATGTTAGACATCTTCGGGTATAACCATTAGAAAATTTTGCTTTCTACTTGATGTCTTGCCATATGTGTGATTTACTTGGGGTCATGTCTCAAACCCTGCCACTGCTTTACCAACTAAGTTTATGTAACATTCTAAACCCTTTATTGTCCTTTAGACAATGTTCACAGCATCTTCACCAGGAGTAGTTTCCATCTCAGGAAAGCACTTTCTTTGCTCCTCCATAAGAAGCAGCTTCTCATCTGTTCAAGTTTTATTATGAGATAGCAGCAGTTCAGTCAAATCTTCAAGCTCCACTTTGAATTCCACTTCTCTTGCAATTTCTACCACATCCGCTGTTACTTCTTCCACTGAAGTCTTGAACCTCTCAAAGTCATCCTCGAGGGTTGGATTCAACTTCTTCCAAACTCCTGTCAATGTTGATATGAGGTCATGACTTTTCTTTTTTCAATAAAAATCTATTCTTATTTAGAGGGAACAAAGGCCACTGAGAAGGTCTTTATCTTACCTCATATTCTCTAATGCATGACAGTTGACTATAATCTAATTTTTGGCTCCATGGAAGCCCCAGAGACCAGGATGAATTCTCTGAAGACCTGCAACATGTTTGTCTCTTGGAAACAAAGTATTATTAATAGTGATTACCTAACATCTCTGAAGAGGTGAAAACTGATATGCATCATTCAAGAGTAGTTTTTCAAACAGGATGAAATATATTATTGTGAGGATAAAGGCCATTTTCAACAGGATGAGTATGAGGATAATGCTGATGGCCAATAGTGACACTATTTCTCAATAATCACCACAATCACATTGAGGTTGATAAACCTATAATAAGTGCTTATAGTAACCTCATTATATGTGCTTCTGTAATCTTTTATACATATGATGGTCACTCACTTGGACCCCTTTAGTTTAATATTAACTTTTTTTTCTGGTTATAAGCAATCATAGAAACATAGGGAGAGAATCTCAGAAAGGAAGAGTGAGAGAGCAGGAAGCCCAAGAATGGCACCTTGGTATGGTCCCCACTATGAGCAGTGGGGCTAGATTCCTACAGGACCTCTTGAAACATGAACAAAGAACCTCCTAGAATTGCTCACCTGAAAGGATGCCTGACCCCATACCTGCTGGCTTCATCAGCTATCACTTGAGGGCCTCGCTATGATGAATTGGCCCAGAGGACTCAGTTGTGCTTTTACATAGCCCAAGAGAACTACTACAGCATTGGATACAGTCCAGAGGCAGAGCTGAGAAAGATGCCCAGTCACTCAGGATGAGTCGTCACACAGGTCTGTTCATTGCAGCTGCACCTAAAGCTAATGCTACCGAGGGTGTACGAGGTTCTCTGGAGGTGTTTTGTAGTAGTTGTTGGTGTTCTGCCCATGTTCCTAGAACTTACTATTTCCATGCACACTGGCCCACCTCCAACCATTAGCATCCATCTGTGTTTTGTTTGTTTTTGTCTTTGTTTTCATTTTAGGTCTGAGGGGTTTCTCGGGCCACTCTGCCAGTGTAAACAACAAGCTGGAAATGCCTAATAATTAATGCTGTCAAATCCCTAGGGGCACCCCTCCACCAATGACTGGCAGAAGTTGATGCATAGAAACACCAGCTGCTTTCCCCTTTTGGATGAGAGTGAGGCTTGCAGTCTACACTGGCACTCAGAGTGCCACACTGGATTAAGCTCTGGGCTACCCACAGTGGTAACTTCATTGATAACCCACAATTTTTTGTCTGCTTTCTCTTTCCTTTCCCATTTCCCTGTGCCTCTGTACTTGCATTTCATATACTTACCTCCCAAATATATTATTTCTATTTGAATTATTTTCTCAATTCTTATTTCAAGGTACATCTGTCACACATGTGACTGGAATTATTTTGAATCTAAAGATTAATTTGGGTGCTCTTAGTTGATCTCTTTAAAAAAAACAGTCTGCCAATCTGTGTTTGTGGGATCACCTCTCAAATAAGCACTTTCGTTTGAATTATTATCTCAGAATCAAAACATATTTGCTACATATTTTGATTGGAGTTAGATGAACCTATAAATTCATACTTGGGCGTTCTTGGAGTCTTTAAACTATATAGATTTTCAATCTTTAAATATAATGCATTCTTATGTATTTAAATAGCTTTCTGGCATTTATTTATAGGTATGGTGTTAGCAGATAGCCTTCAAGAAGGTACTCTGGCCCCCATTTTCTGTGTTCACATCCTAGCGTAATCCCTCACATCTTACCAGAGTAGTCCTCATTGCTGGCTCTGAGAAGAGCCAGCTGCCACATTGTGCAAACTCAGGTGGTCCACAGAGAGGCGGACTTGGCAACTGTGTAATAGATTATATATAAAAATCAACAGATTTTTATATTAACATCCATTAATCCTAATCATTTCTTTGTAGACAATTTTGAACTTTCTATTTACACAATCATAGTGTTGATAAATAATGGCTGCCTTATTTCTTCCTAATTTAATTTTAATAACTTTTTTCATAACTTACAGGTATGAAAAATTGAATGTCAGAGGGGATGTCAATGTTGATTCTATTGATACCTATCTATGGGTATGATATGTTTTTTCATTTGTATCCTCTGCAATTTCTTTCCTCAGAGTTTCATAGTTCTCCTTGTAGAGATCTTTCACCTCTTTGGTTAAGTATATTCCTAGCTATTTTATTTTCTTTGTAGCTATTGTGAATGGTATTGAGTCCATGATTTAACTCTCGGCTCGTCTGTTATTGGTATATAGAAATGCTACTGATTTGTGTACATTGATTTTGTATCCTGAGACTTTGCTGAATTTATTTATCAATTCCGGAAGACTCTTTGTGGAATCTTTGAGGTTTTCTAGATACAAGATCATAACATCAGTGAAGAGGGATAGTTTGACCTCCTCTTTCCCGATTTGGATATCCTTTATTTCTTTCACTTGCCTGATTGCTCTGGCTAGGACTTTCAGCATTATGTTGAATAGAAGTGGTGACAATGGGCATACTTGTCTTGTTCCAGTTCTTAGGGGGAATGCTTTCAACTCTTCCTTGTTCAGTGTGATGTTGGCTGTATGTTTGTCACATGTGGCTTTTATGATTCTGAGATATGTACTTCAGTGCCTAGATTGTTGAGGGTTTTGTCATGAAAGGGTGCTGGATTTTGTTGAATGCTTTTTCTGCATCTATTGAAATGATCATATGGTCTTTGTTTTTGCTTTTGTTTATGTGGTGAATCACAGTTATTGATTTATCTATGTTGAGTCATCCTTGTATCCCTGAGACAAAGCCCACTTGGTCATGATGGATTATTTTTTGATGTACTGTTGAATTCAGTTTGCTAATATTTTATTAAGAATATTTGTATCTATATTCCTAAGGGATATTGGTCTGTATTTTTCTTTTTTTTGTTGTTGTTGTGTCCTTTCCTGGCCATGGTCAATAAACATATGAAAAATACTCAATATCCCCAATCATCAGGGAAATGCAAATTTAAACCACAGTGAGATATATCGCCTTACCCCATTTAGAATGGCTTTTATTAAAAAGTCCAGAAACAATAGATGCAGAGAGAAAGGAATGCTTATACACTGTTAGTGAGACTGCAATTTAGTACAACTGTTATGGGAAACACTATGCAGATTCCTCAAAGAAGTAAAGTAGACCCATCATTAGATCCAGCAATCCCACTACTGGGTATCTACCCAAAGGAAAAGAAGACTTTTCATCAAAAAGACACATGCACTTTAATGTTTATTGTAGCACAATTCATAATTGCAAAGCTGTGGAATCAACCCAAGTGCCCATCAATTCATGAATATATTAATAAAATGTGGCATATGTATACCATGGAGTATTACTCAGCCATAAAAAAGATGAATTAATACCTTTTGCAACAGCCACAATCTGGATGGAACTGGAGACCATTCTCCTAAGAAGTGAAGTATCTCAAGAATGGAAAAACAAACAACACATGTACTATTAAACTGGAACTAACCTATGGGCACACGTGCACAAAGGGAAGTAAAACTCAGTGGAAGTCAACTGGGGGAAGGGTGAGGAGGGAAGGGGCAAAAACCTACCTAACAGGTACAATGAACACTGTTTGGGTGAAGGCCACATCTATAGCCAGGATCAATCACTACAAAGGCAATCCATGTAATCTAAAACATTTGTACCCCCTTAATATTTTTAAATAAAAAAGGGCAGAGCAAATATCCCTGTCTCATTTCCAATCTCAGTCACAAAGCTTTTAAAATTTTGTTATTAGGTGTAATGTTGTCTATGTTTTTGCACGTCATTGATAAAATTAAGCAAATTCATTCTATTCCTAATTTTCTAATTTTTTCTAAATTATAAGAAGATGGTTTATTGTATCAATTGATTTTCAACCCTATTAGAGTTTTCATATATTTCTCTTGATTATGATATTAATGTAAATTGCATTAAACCCTATAGTAGTAGGGTAGTACTACTATGGAAAACAGTATAGAGGTTCCTCAAAAAATTAAAAGTATAACCACCATATTATTTCAGAATCCTATTCCTGGGTACATATCCAAAATAACTGAAATCAGAATCTTGGAGAGATATCTGCACTCCCATGTTCACTCCAGTATTATTCACAATAGCCAAGGTATGAAAATAACACAAATTTCTACTGACAAACAAATGGATAAATAAAATGTTATTTAGCCTTAAAAAGAAGGAAATCTTACAATATGTGATTGGGTGGATATACCTCAAAGACATTATGCTAAGTGGAACAAGTCGGTCCCAGAAAAACAACTACTGTGGGATTCTAGTTATATGAACTATATAAAATAATCAAACTGATAAAAGCAGAAAATAGAATAGTGGTTGACAATGGTTAGGGGGAGAGGGAAATGGGGGTTTGTTCAATGAATATAAAGTTATCATTATACAAGATGAAAAATTCTAGATATCTGTTATACGGTGTAGTGCCTACAGTTAACAATATGGTGCTGCACACTTAAAATTTTGTTAAGAGGGTAAATTTCATGTTAAGTGTCCTTACTACCAAAAGAAAAAAAAAAGCAAAGGGACACCAGGACAATTTTGGAGATAATAAATATATTTATTACCTTGATTACAGTATACATATGTCCAACTCATCAAATTGTATATGTTAAATATGTTAAATAAAAATTGGTATATCAATCATACCTCAATAAAGCAGAAAAAATAAAGAAAAGATGATTCAAATAAAATAAATATAATTAATTCCTGAAAGAAAAAGAGCAACTGAAAATAAGCATGTTTAAAAGGTCTATTTTTTAAGTAATAAATTGTAATTCAGGTGTATATTTTTAGATATTTTCTAAATGAATTTTCAACTATTTTTTAGGAACTATATTAATTGTGAGCCAGGTATCCCTCTTCTTGCATAGCCACAGAAGGCTTACTGAAAAAAATAATCTTGGTACCACAGAAAAGAATTAGGTAGTAGCCTGAGTGATTTTCTAAAGGAACATTTTCTTCCTGATGAATCTAATCTCCCATGACAGGCTGATGGTGCTTAGAGATGGGACAATATTGACAGGTGTAATATATCTTGACTTGAATTATGGATTCTTTATTGCATGATGCATCTGTTTCATATTTAAAATATATTCTAAATGACAACTGCTAGGTACATACCCAGTCGTGTTATTCTGTATAATATTTCATGTCTGAAAGCTTCTAAGCCTGATATAAAGATGAATTTTCTAAAATGATGGACTAAAATGTTAGAATGCCAGAAGCCAGAAGTCATCTTTCACTCCTCCATCACTTTGACCCATCTTATTCACTCAATTCTGCCACCAAGGATTCTAATTGAATTTCATGCTGTGTGAACACAGTATGTTCATGGCAACAGAGTCAGAAAAAAATAGGCTTCTGACTTCAGTACCCTATATACTATATCTCTAAAGATGAGTATAAGGAAGCAAGATTTAGAAGACATTGTAATTATTATATTTTCATTTGCAGAGTAACCGAGTGGGAGGATACCTGGATAATTCCTCTAATCACCTATTAATCTACAACGCTACTGCCACATTAGTAGTTTAGAAGGCTAGTATCTATTTCTAAAAATATCATAATTGCTTCTCCACCACTCTGTCCATAACCAAGGCTCTTCTTCATGGTGTCATCAATGACTTCCCCGCATGTATTGTGCATCATCTCCTATGGCCTCCTCTTTGTCTACACTGGACATTACCCCTCCCCTGTGCTATGGTGGAAATATTCTCACTGGCATTTCCATGCTACATTAGTTAATATTTTGCTTTCTGATTACTTTGCACAGTTCTAATCATATCATTCCTCCGTGGGAAAAAATAGTTTCTATGATGCCCTATTGCCCACCAAAAATAGTCCAGAATATTTTATATGACCCTTTGTGATTTCACTCAAATATACCCTTTATTCTTGTCACTGAGTAAACCATTCATTGGTCTACAGTCAGTTATTTTCTTAAAAAGTCATGAATGCTATAGTTCTTTAGAATGTGTATATGTACTATTTCCTTTACCCTGAATTCACATACTTATAAATATCTGTGCCTCCCCAAACTAGGCCACCCTAAGAGTCAAACCAACTGCTCCATTTTTACATAAAGCCTTCTCTGACTCCCCTAGTTGGAAAAATTCTTCTCATTGGAACTTTAAAACTCACTTTTTCTTATGCCATTCTTAAACTATTGAAAGAATTTTGATTTTTACACAGAACACTGGAGAGCTTGAACAGATTAATAATATTATCCTTCATTTTCTATCAGGATCACTCTGGCAATTCATGAAAATAGCCAATAAGACACAGGGACAAAAGGAAAAAAGTAGAGTAGGAGGTGGTCAGGTTCTAGATTCATTTTGAAAGTAGCACTAACAAAATTTGCTGATACATGGGACATGGTATATGGAAATGTAACTTAGAATGACCTTAATATTATTGGTCTGAATAACTAGAAATTGGAGTTGGTAGTAACTGAGATGGGGAAAACAAGGAAAGCTAGTATTTAGGGGGGATATTGGGAGTTCAGATTTAGACTTGTGATGTATGAGTAAACTGACAGATATTCAATTGGAAATTTCAAATGGGTCATTTTATATAGAAGACTGGCATTAAGGAGAGAGGTCTGGTCTGTAAATAGAATGGTCTGGAAATAAAATTTGGGAGTTTCCAGTATTACGTGGTACTTGAAGCCTTGTGACTAGATAAAATTACGCAATGAGTCAGTATAGAGATAGGAACAGACCATCAGACTGATCTCCGATGCACTCTGGTGTTGGAAGTTGCAGAATTTGGATGATACAGGAAAGAAGACTGAGAAGTAGTTAAGAGAAAGGCAATGATGTGTGTGGCAGACAGATTGGATGTGTAGCAACCTGGAAGCTAAGTATAGAAGATGTTTAAGGAAAAGGGAGGATTAACAGAACAAATACTCTTAAAAGATAAAGTAAGGTGTACACTGGGACATAATCATTAGGTTTCACAACATGTCAGTCCTTGATGTCTTTGACACAAGAGTTTGGTGGAAAGTGATGGTGAAAACCTTACTGAATTGAATTTAAAGAATGAGCATAGAGGAATTGGTGACAATGAGTGAATAGATACTTTAAAAAAGGATATTTCCAGTCTATGGGAACAGAAAATGGAGTGGTAGGTGAAAACAAGTGAGATCAAGAATGACATTTTGTGCCGGGAATATATATAACCGTAATATTTGTACCCCCATAATATGCTGAAATAAAAAAAGAAAAACAAAGAAAAAAAAAAGAATGACATTTTAAGGTATGAAAATAAAAGTATGTCTGCATATATTGATGCCAATAATCTAGTGGAATAAGATAAAGCAATGATATAAGATTAAAGAAGTAGAAATGACCAAGCAATGCCCTTGAGTAGGAAAGAATGGATGGGAACATGGGCACAAAACGAGACAAACTGAACTGAGACAAACATGGCCACAGGAGAGACTTCAGAGTATGTGGCTACAGAGCCTGGTGGGTAGGCAGTGTGGCAGTGTAACCTTGTAGAAATTTATTCTGATTGTTTCTTTTTTCTTGGTGAAAGAGAATGTGAGGGTAAGGATGGATGAAGTGGATGTTTGTGGTTTGATATAAGAGGAGGTGATGTGATATCTATGAGTGATAAAGTAAGTAGAAAAGGAAAATGATGAGATTTGGGGTGTTCTATGACCCACATGAAGTCCATGGTCTGGAATTAAAGTTGTCACCACAGTTATGGGTGTGTGAGTGTTTTCCCTTCAGCCACTTTCAGCTGCATGTATATAAGAGTAGAGTAACAGAAATTTGGATTTAATTAAGCTGGGGCTTTGCTTCACAAGTATGAAGAAAGAAAAGGATGAAGGAATTTGGAGGCTTATGCAAGGGAGTGATTACAATAATTGCCTATAGAAACTAAGCCATGTATGCCAGGTGCACCCCAAAGAGGACTTCATGGGTGTGAAGGATGGCACAAAGCTGTTAAACACAATGGGTAGTAGGTTCGGATGTGTGGAGTGATTGTTGGGGTTGAGAATCATTTGAAAAGAGAGGAGGTGGAGACAGATATGCCAAGGCTCATTCTAGGTTATCTAAAGAAGAGAAAAAGGGGAATGACACTATTTCCTGCATTTCATGATCTGTTGGGAAGGGGAGAACTCGGCCTGTGAGGGAAATAGAGGAGTGTATCAGTGCCAATGTACGCTTCTGTGTGCCAGGAACTTTCCATGCAAGGTTTCATTTATATCTTGCAAAAGTGCCAATGATCTAAGTATTACCATTCCCATGGTACAGAAAAGGAAATTGAAACCCAGGAACTTGCCTAGTGCTGGCAGGCATAGAAAGATTCAAACCTCAATCTCCTGACTTCAAAATTCCTTATTCTTATCACTAGGTCTGAGAGGACAAGTCCAAGATATTATTAAAAATAGAAATACTAGCAAACTCACTGGACATGTCTCTTAATGTGGGCCTTTAAGTTCTTGCATTGATATACCTTACTGCAGGTAGGTCTTTAATGTATTCTCTTTGTGCCTTAGAATTGGAAACAGAATAAAGTAGATATACAACACTGACATAGATGGCAATGATATGATATGGAAAGAAACAACTCGTAGAATGTATGTATATTATGATATCATTTGTAGTTTGAAATACCAACTCTGTGTGTATGTATGTGCATGTGTGTACATGTGTGTGTTCATAAACACAAAAAACAGAATCTGGAAGAATGCCATATAAATTATTAATCTAATTAAAGAAATAAGATTGGGACATGGAATAAAGAGATAAGTTTGCTTTTTGTTATGTGTAGTATTTTTAAAATCTGAAAATATATCAGAATAAATAAAAAGGAGAAGGGTAGATAACATAATATTTTTTAATTCCTCATTAAGTAAATAACAGATAGAATTCAGGCTTATTCAGTTAAACCAAATATTAGTATTAATGATTGGTATTATGGCTCAGTTATGGGAAATTTAGTTGCACGAGTGTCTTTACCTACCCTTTGGGGGCCTCAGTGTTCTCAAACACACTGTGAAAATAGGAATGAGCTGACATTCAAGATTCTTTTTCCTTTTCCACATCTATTTTTTTGACATAAGTACTGAAAAATATACTGATGATCAAGTCCAAAAGTTTGCATTCTAATACTTCCTTTGATCATAACTCATGGAGTGATTTGGGGACATTTTACTTTTCACCTTTTGGCTTTAGTTTTATTGTTGGGAAAAGGAAAAGCTTGGATTAGATTGGCAATTTTCAGTTTGGTCTCACACTACCTTAGCCAGCAGTTACCCGGGGTAAATCACCTTGTCTTTATAAACTTCAAGTTATCATGTTTGAAAATGATGGGAAGATTGATTTTTTGCAGGGTTGCTGCAAAGATAACATTTAAGAAAGCATAAAAAGTAATATTGTCCCTAATTAAAAGCCCAACCAACCGAATTCTAGAATTATAGAAGTCTGCCTGATAAACATGCTGTTTCTTCCACATACCCACTTGGCTTCCCTTTGAGGGTGTGGCACTTTATCCAGGCCCCCTTAGAGTATACTTTATTAGTGCAGAAAGAAGACACGAAGGCGTTTTAGAGGAGAAAATATGTGAACTGTGAAGCAGAAGGAGAAACTTATTCAAATTTTAATTTATTTCAATGCCAAAATCTTCCTTATAGATGAACATGAATGCAAATTTGAGATCAAACATAAAGAGTCTAAAGGTCAAAGCTGGTTCATCATTTCTTCTTTTTTTAATAAGCAAATCTTGATTAAACATAATCCTTGAGTAACACAAAGTAGCATTCATTGATGGATCCTTAATGTGATGGAAAAGCTGACTTTCAGATTACTGAATTTGTAAGACATACTATAACGAGTAGGAAAGCAGAGATGAAAAGTGAGTCCCTCTTTACCCAAAATGAGCCCAGATTTTTTTCTTAGTGCAGACTTATAAGCATTTTATATTTCCATTATAATTTTTACTACCCTATTAGGAGACAATCATTCATGACAGGGAATTTGAGTGACTATTATGGAATCTTTGCAGGTACACCAGTATCTCATAGTCCTTCAGTTTCCTTGGTGAGCTCACTTCCTGCAGTCAGCAGTAAATACTTTAAATGCAACCTTGGTTATAGCCTTGAGATTTCCTGGAAACTTTCTCTAATAAGTTCTAATGCATGAGTGGAGTAAAGCACTCTGCTAATCTTTGTTCTGGGTACCAATGGCAAGTGTGGAAAGTTGGAAGGTGACAGGCATTCTAGGCAGAGGAACTATCACAAAAAATTTATGGAGGGATAAATACCCACAGTGTGTTTAGAAGATAATGTGTGGATTGAATTGTTTTTCCTTGATATGTTGATTGTTTTTGTAGATTAATACAAAATGAAGTAAAACATAGAAGCCCTCTCAAGATCACTTCTCCTTATCTATAATTCATACAAAGGCCTAAAGATCTTCCCTAAAAAAAAAAGGAGTAAAACCTCAAAATTTGAACATATCTTTGGAGGTCATTTTGACTGGGATGGAACCACGTGCTGGCTACAAAGATGAGTACCAAAGGTATGGAACCTATTTGTAGAGTTTGAACCCTAGTGAGGGTCATAAGAAAAGTAAATATAATCTAAACTAAATGTATTAATTCTCTGTTGCTCTGGTAACAGATTACTGAAAACTTAGTGACTGATGACACAAATTTATTTTCTTACCATTCTGGGATGTCAGAAATCTGAAGTGGATTTCACTGGGCTAAAATCAAGGTGTTGGCAGGGCTGTTTCTTCCGGAGGTTGTAAAGAAGGATTCATTTCCTTGCCTATTCCTGTTTCTGTAGGTCACCTGAACTCCCCAGTCCATGGTTTCTTTTTCCATTTTCAAAGCCGACAGTGTAGTATCTTCCAATCTCTCTGACTATCTTGCCTCTTTCTTTCACTTATAAGGACGGTTTTGATTACATCGGACTCATCATAATTTCATAATTCAAGATACTCTCCCTATCTCAAGACCCTTAACTTAATCTCATCCTGAAAGTCTCTTTTGCATGTAAAGTAACATAGTCACATGTTCTGTGGATTATGACTTGGGCATCTTTGGGGGACCATTATTCTGCCTCCCACAGTAGTATATAATAAAGGGCCCTAATTTCAGTAGGGTCTCAGAAATAGTAGAATTTATTTTCACAGCTGCAATCCACAAAGGCTTTACTGATTCATTCAATAAGTGTTCACTTCAGCCTACACCGTGACAGACACTGTGCTAGACTTTGGTGATGAAAAGTTCAGGAAAAATAGGCATACTATCTGCTCATATTTGGCTGACAATGTAGTTGAGGTGGCAATAATCAAAAGGTCACAAAATCGATATAGAACTCCACCAATGCCAAGTGTTAAGAAGCAAAAATACAGGATGCTCTGAGAATGGACAGTGAGGAGTATGGGAAGAAACTCTTCTAGGCATCAGGGAAACATGTGCAAGGGCTCTGTGAGGAGGGGAGCCCAGCAAGTGCACATGACTGAAGTCCAGCGAACCTAGTGCTTGAGCCTAGGAGTCACCGTATAAGGCTGGAGGGACAGAGGGCAGCCAGATTATTCAGAGCCTTGAAGGACAAGGCAAGGATTTTAGTCTTCATACAAAAAGAAAAAAAAAAATGGAAAAACTAATTCAACTATTTACATTGTGTGTGAGTGTGTGTGTGTTTGTGTAGATAGATTTCAAAAAAAATAAAATAAAATAAAGTGCAATTTTCACTGAAGAGCTTGGGCAGGAAAGGTAAGGATAATAGATCTTAAATAATAAGAGCTCAGACAAAGAAAATAACTGATATTGACAGGAGTGATTAGAAAAGATTTATAGAGTAGAGGAACACAGAACTTGCCCTTAAAATGTTAGAGTGTAGTTAGTACCAGTATTTAACATGTATACATTAAAAAAATTAACAAAAATAAATAACAAATAGTGAAATATGCACTGATCAGAGACAGACAAAAACTTAGTTTCAAATTCCAGATTCTATTTACCATTATGGTTGATAATAATATTGTTCAAAAGTATTTGTTACTTCTTCCTAGGAGAAGAATTATACTCCCAACCCTGTGGACATCAGACTTGGCTATACCCCTTTCTTTGACTAACTAAATATACGGAAACTGTGTACTTTCTGTGTGACACTTTACCAGCCAATACCTGTTTTGTCACATTATCTTCTCCCTTTGCCATGCTATTGCTCCAAATAGAGGGTGCTCCCTCTACCCAGGTCCTGGTGAAAATGACATGAGGCAGGGTTTCAGTTGACTTGCAAAGGAGAAGTGGAACAAACGAGAATTGCAGCTTTGGAAGTATAGGCAAGTTTTCAAGGTATTGTTTTATAATTTATTTTATCCTGACTGTTAAAATGATGTACACTCGGGCAAGTCATTCAAGTTTCTTCATCTGTAAAATGAGGATGTAGACTGTGCTTCAAAAATTATGAATGTGTACAATTTATGTGTATTTTGTATATTGGGGATGTAGAATAGAAAAACATAAAATAAATTACATTTAAAGACATCAATACAGAATCTGACACAGGCAGGTGTTCTATAAAAGTTAATTTTCTACAGCAGTGATTCAAGATGCACCAAGAAGTACTAGATCTTGTGCAGCAGACAGCGTGTATTTGGAGGTCTCAGTAGAGGCAGATGCTGCTGACATTTCTGTAAACAGCAATGACTAGGGAGGATTTCTCTGAGCTTAGCTTTGAAGATTAGTTAAGATCTCAGGAGACCAACTTTCTTTCCTGCACTGCCTCCTTCCCTTCCTTCTTTCCTTCCTCCAATTTCTCCCAAAAGAAATTGGTCATAGAATGCAATCAAAACCAGTCTGCAAGGCCAGTTCAGTGGTGATCAGAAGTGGCAGTCTGTGAGGTCCAATATTGGAGTAGGGTAGAGGGGGCTTAGGTTGTCACACAGGCATTGGAGAATGTGAGTAAATGTGTTGGGAATGGGAGCCAGCTTTTTACTCACAAGAAGAGAGTTAAAATATGTAAACAGACTCTATGTTTTGATAACCTGTCTTATTACATAGATAGATGTATAAATAGGTATAATAAAAGCAATTAGATTTTAAGGTGTGTGTATGCACCCACGCATGTGCACATGCATGTATTTCCACTGAGAGGGACTGGGAACAATAACGCTACAGTGGCAATTAGCTCACCAAGAATCATTTAGATCTTGGTTTATAAATTCCACAGAGATG
>CAUYPO010037884.1:0-25197 GCA_963574435.1 Cheirogaleus major | reverse complement strand
CTTAGTGGGAGAGACACAAGATTTGAAAATACAGAGCCGGAGCTTGCAAGGATTATTTTTCTGGTTTTGTGATATTCATGGAGTGTTTCAGCTTTTAAAAAATGCACTATTTGGGCAAAACCACGGAGACAGAGCAAAGATCCGTGGTTGCCAGGGTGGGGGAGGGAGAGATGGATGGGCAGAGCTCAGGGGGTGTTGGGGGCAGTGAAACTGCTCTGTGTGATGCTGTCACCGTGGGTGCAGGTCACTGCACGTCGGTCCGGACCCACAGAACACACAGCACCAAGAGTGAACGCTCGTGTCACCTGTGGGCTCCGGGTGATGACAATGTGTCAATGGAGGTTCAGGGATGGTGACAAAAGTTCCACTCCGGTGTGGGACGTTGATAGTGGGGGAGGCTGTATGTGTGTGTGTGGGGGGAAGTGTATGGAACTCTCTGTACCTTGCGCTTACTTTTATCGCAAACATAAAACTGCTCTAAAAAATAGTCTATTTAAAAATACGCTATTTGTTGTGACTGATTTCCTCATTCCAAACAAATGTTAACTTTTGATCCTGGTTACGCGTTCACAATCTCGTATGCTGTGTCTACAATCTTTATTCTGTTCCTGAAAGAAATGGGCTTTCTTGACAACAAAAATTCAGGAAGGTGGATTTTTCTTCGAAAGTCTCCAAACTGTCGAGAAGACTGTTGGCTGCTCCAAAGCCCGAGTCTGCCCTGCTGGCATGTGGCCTATCCTTGTAGCTGTATCAGTTCCTGCGACCGTGCCGTTTTCCCATCCAGGTTACGAATGTCTTGGTGGTGAAAACGTGTCTACCACTTCCTGTGCTCAGCACACGGAGGAAAACCATTTGCCCACTGGAGTTCTCAGACCCTTGTCCTCACTCTTAGAGATTTTTGTCTTGAGGGACTGGGCCCTTGGAGGTGTCTCCACCTAAAGCAATAGAGGATCACAGGAAGCGTCTAATCATCCACGTAGATAGGAGGGGACAGAGCAGACAGTGAAATGCACAAGCCAGTGACTTCAGAATCCTGTTCTCAGTACAGCAAACCAGCTAATGACGTCCCGCCCCATCGAGCTGAGTTGGGAGGAGCTGGGAGGTCCCTCGTCATGACCATCCCAGCCTGGGGCTCCCTCCCTATTCAGGACTGAGAGACATTACTTCACCGACCGTCGCGTACTTTTTTTGTTTCTAGAAGTTTCTGAGTTAATTCTTTTCTGGAACACAAAATTCATGAACTCTTATATTTTGTTTTCTCTGAGTGCCTACTTGGCTAGAGTGAAAGAAATGAGTTTTCTTGACAATGAAGATCCACGAGGTTTTGTTTTTCTTCGCAGAAAAGCCACAGTTCAGACTGTCCTCGAACAGAGAAAGAAGAGTTCAATAGAGACCCTAAACGTGGCTTATCCGACAGGTGAATTTCCCGGGGACGAACCCTGTCATACCTATGCTTCCCAGCAGAGGGCGAAATGTGGCCACCTGGAGAGACAGAGCTGGTGCCGCCTCCAGGGTTCTTTCCTAGGACCGGCCTGTGACAGTCCCAGCTCCGCTGACTTTCCGCAATGTACCTGCAACCCCTGAAGACACGGCCCTACCTGAGCAGGCAGGAAAGAGCCCTGGGCCCAGATGTCTGACCTAGGCTGCTCTGGGGGCCTCGGATGTGGAATGTCTCCCGTCCCCTGGAGAGCCAGCCCAGCCTTCAGGTGTCCCCTGGAAGACTCCAGAACATATGCTCCAGAGAAGCTCTAGGGGATGAGACAGACCCAGGAAGTCACCCCCACCCACCTCCCCCCCTGCCCCAACATCCCAAAGTCCTCCCTGCAGCATTCCAGACCCCCCCACGGGGGTCTTGCAGTAGAGTTCCCAGAGGAAATACAGGATGCCCAGCTACGTTCGGATTTGAGACAAAGAACTTTCTTTTTAAAGCATGTCTGCACCAAATAGTGCATGCTTATATTTTAAAAGAACATTTTTTTGTTTATTTGAAAGTTCAAATTTAACTAGGTGTCTTGTATTTTTTTATTTACTAAGTCTGTACCACCCAGTTCTGGGATGTTCGAGCCCAATGCAGACCAAATGTGGGGCCCCTTCTCCCTTCCCCCCGGCCCCTTCTCCCCAGGTGTGGGCGGTGGCGGCCATGGGAGGCTGCTCCGAGCTGAACCCCTCCCTCCAGGAAGGGCGAGTGATCGTGGCTGCTCTGGGGCTCTGCCACCCAGCACAGAAGGGAACAGATATGGAGGTTCCACCTTGCGCGGGGCTCCCGCCAATGGACAGACCCAGAGGCATGGCCGGGGCACCTCCCGATGTCACATCTGGAAAGTGGAGAGCCTGGGCCCAGAGTCTCCTGCCCCCACCCAAGCACTGAGACCAGGCCAGCCTCAGAGAGCACGGCCCACTGTGCGCCGGCTACTCCACCGCCCCAGCAAAGGAGGCGGACGGGACAGGCCTGCAGGGCAGCCCCCGCCGCGGGGACACCTGGACCGGTCGGCGCAGCCTGGGCGACAGCCTCAGCGGCAGCCTCGCTTTCCTGTGCAGCCGCCGCGGCGTGTAGGATGCTGATAACGGGAACAATGCGGCAGAGGAAAAGTGGCAGGAGCGGGACAATGAGCTGGTGGCGGGGACTCTCCCAGGCCGGCGGGGCGAGGAAGGATCTGCAGGTCCCAAGGGCCAGGCTGGAGACTGCGCTGCGGAGGGTGGTTGGGGGCCCCTCGCTCCACTCCCTGCCCCTCCTCGGGCAGCCCCGTCTCTGCAGGTGGGGCAGGTGCAGACGGGGAGCCATGCACCCACGAAGGGTCTTTGCAGCCCCCCGTGCATGGGACAGTGAGGGTCACACGTCACAGCAAGGAGCCGGCAGCTCTGGGATGGCCAAGCTCTGAGCCCAGGGAGCCCAGGGAGCTTGACCTCTGCTGCCCTCCTGTCCCGCCAGCGCCCAGCGGAGGGCTCCTCACCCCCAGCCTGTGAGAACCACTGTGTCCACGCCTGACACCCAGGTGGGCTTGCCAGTCACCCAGGTGGGCTGGCCGTTGCGGGAAGCAGGAGGACAAAATATCTCAGGGCGTGGCCCAACACTAGACCAAGTTGTCCTGAAGGCTGAGTGTCCTGCAGGTGATGCTGAAGTGGCCCCCCAGGGGTGCTGCTTCTGCTACCGCCGGCCGGTGGCTCAGCTGGCGGGAGTGCTGGGCCGTTTCCTCTCCGGCTCACGACAGCAGCAGGGAAGGAATAGCTGTGTGGGGGTCACAGACCACAGAGGGGCAACCCCAGGGCCGGACGACAAGCCTGGAGGGAAGATTCTCGAGGTTCCTGTGTGACATGCAGATCGCCGGCCGTGAGACGACGTCTGTCGATTCACTTCCCAGGTTCCCTCTGCCACCTTATGCCAGAAAGGACTTAGAGCAACCTACAAGATGCACACGGTACACCAGGGTAAAATGAGTCGTAACAGGTACCAGGATGGGGGGCAAAGAAGGCAGGGAGGGGAGGTGGAGCCGGGAGCAGGGTGAGAGCCACAGCGGGCAACTTGCAACGTCCAACGCGGTCATCACGGAAGGACAACACACTCTGTCACAGCGGTTGTTTGAGAGGGGAAAAAGACACAGAGAGACAAACCGCAGTGTTATTCCTGACATTAACACCAAAGAGAAATTCTCGCCCAAAGGCCCCACGGAGAGCACGTGGTGTAGGTCGTGGACGCCCTCCCCCGGGGGTCTCGCTGCGGCCACAGCCTGCTGCCCCCTCTCTCCAAGGCGGGCAGGGGCTGGTCAGGGACAGCCGGAGAAGGGCCGCTGCGAGTGGTCCGTGTGTCGGCTCTCTGCCGCCTGCAGGGCGGGGTGGACGTGCCTGCAGAGCTGGGCGTTTGCACAGCTCCAGGCAGCCCCAGCCCCCCTTTGCTGTCAGTGGGGTTCTGCCCGGTGTCGGGCAGCACAGAGCTGCCTGGCCTGCAGCCAGGAGGGTCCACGTGCGTGTCCCTGGTCTACTGCGGGCCCGGGGTGGGGCTGCCATGCTCTTGTGAAAGAGGAGATGTCTCTCCACCCTGGAGGCCAGGGCCCGGCCTAACGTCAGGTGTGCCTCGTCCTGAGGCAGGTCACCTGGCTGCATATGCAGTGAGCACGTCCCCTTGCCGACACCTCAGTCTGTAGTCGTGGGTGAAACTCATCTGACCTTAAATGCATCAGCTGTGAAGGGAAGTGACAGGTGCTTTGCTGGCAGGAGCCAGGGGAAGATGACTCTCGAGGGCCTCCAACGCCATGTCCCCAAGATGCCAAGCGGCCCTTGCCTGGTTGGGGCAGGTCTGTGTGTCACACCCCAGGTACAGCCGTGGGGGCAAAGCCCGGGTCCCAAACCCTGAGCCGTGTCAGTTTAGAGGGACTCTGTCTAGCACATTCTCTGATTTGGGACCAGGGTACCTTTGCATTTGCTACCGGGGCCACTCCCCTGGTTACCCCTGAGACCTCGGGACAAGCTGGGTAAGTTCCCGGCAGCCCCTCCCCCGCACGATCAAGGGCTGTGCACCAGAGCTCCCTATTATGGGCTGTTTTGTCAGCACTTGGCATGCAATCAACAGAGGTGACACCAATTACTTGTGTCACAGCTTCTGGGGAAGACGGAGATGTATGAAGTCCAGCGTGGGAGCCATCCATCAGGACCTGAGAGGGGTCGAGGGTCCATCACGGTGACAGGGAATTGAGGGAAGCCGGAGTCTCTCGGGACAGCCGGCTGGCCAAGTGTTTTATATCATCACAATTGATGCCTCGGCGGGGCTGCGGCCCAGTGGGGGGAGGGGGGTGAAGAGCACAGGCCACAGTGCCAGCCCCGCCCCCACACCTGGGCGCCGGGACCCTTCCTGTCTCCCAGACCTCTGTGCTGGGGACAAGCTGCTCCCTACCGGGGAATCCCGCCACCCCGGCTCCCACCTCCTCATGCCTGAGCCCGCCTGGGTCTTCAAGGTGTCGAGCACAAGCCATCTCTCTCAGGGCACCTTTCCCAAACACTTGCCCAGTCTGAATGCGAATTCTCCCTTGCCCCGGCTGAACTCAGGCAGCACGCTATACCTCTGAAGCCACATAATTTTCAGCCTGTCACCGTAGCTAACTTATTGCATATTTACGATGCCATGTACTCATTACACCGTCGAATTCCCACAGCCGGTTAGGTCGGTGGGAGGCCAATGGGTAAACTGAGTTGCGGAGACATTGGTATCTCGCCCCGGACCCCACTGCCGGTCGGCAGAGCGTGGCGGATGGCGCACTGTAGGTGCAGAAGGAGGCGCAGCAGTGCGGCCACCAGCAGGGCCTTCAAGGCCACCGACGTGCGGTTAGGGACCCCGGGCCAGATGGAGGCTCGCTGCAGGAAATGGGGCGGCTGGATGATCCGGTCCTGGAAGTGCCACCAGCCTGGGGAGGAGGATGCTGGGCTTTCAGGGGCACCTGCTGGGGAGAGGGATGCTCTTAGAACCACCCATCCCGCCTCTGCCGTTGGCTCTCATGACACGGCCCTTCCCTGGAGGATTCCCCCACTCGTCCTTGGACCCTTCCATACCCGTCTCCTCGTGCATCACGTGGGCACATCAGGCCTGTCTTGCCTCCTCCCTGGTCACGCAGGGCCGCGGGAAACCAGGCTGGGCTCTGTGAGACCTGCAGCAGCTCACACGCGAGGCACAGCCCCATGGACACGGTGACCTGTCTTTCAGAGTCGGGGACGGGGAGGGCAACGGAGCCCTGAGCCGTGGAGAGGTACATGTCTTAGCCAAGGCTGGAAGAGGCTGAGGCTGGGGGATTCCAGGCTCCAAACCAAGACTGCCCAGGGGTAGGGAGGGCGTGTCCCAGACCCCCAGCCTGCGGCTCTGGCTCTACTCCCGTGAGTACAGTGGGAACTTCAGGGGCGACTCAGCCCCGCATTTCGGAGCTGGAAGGGACTTTTAAAATGTCGTGGATGAGCATACAGGCCCAGAAGAGTGGAGGAGCTGGTTCCAGGCCATTTAGCTTATTGCAAAAGAGCCCACACAACAACCCGCCACCCCAGGCGGTGGGGAGAGTCTCCCTCGAGTGGTCCCCTAGGGGGTCTCCCCAGAAGGCAACGATTAGCGAGCACAGAATTCTTATTCTGCCTCCGCCTAGATCCCTCACCCAAGAAACCTCTCTCACTGTAGCGATGTTAGGAGCTGTTCCACGCGCATGTCCTTTAAAGAGTTAGTCCGTGACGCGTGGCGCGGGACCGCGGCAAAGGGCCACGAAGGATTGCAGAGGACGGTGTCTGCTTTTGCTTCCTCGCAGCGGAGGAAGTTACAGCAAGTGGGTGTGACTCGGTCAAAGTCTCACAACCTGTGCTGGAGAGGAGACTCCTGTGCAACCCGCTGGTTCTCCTCTTGCCTTGTCACTGCGTCCTCACGCTGCCCCCGTCACAGGCCCAGGTCACTTGCACGCGGGTCTGCCACCCAGCCCAGCCCATGATCAAACAGCCGTCTCCCTGATTCTCCCTCCTCTTCCTCCGGCCCTTCATCCGCCTGACACTGCAGGTCCTCTCCTCACCGCTAAAGCTCACCCTGTGCCCCCGGATCTGGGGAGCCAGGCCCTGGCGGGCTCCGGCTGGCTGCCTGCCGACCCCCGGACTGAGGGCAGGCCAGGCGGGGACTGGGAAATGCAGCTGTCAGCACTAATCTAATGAATGTGACCCTGTTGCGTTAATTCCTTAAACCTCCTTGGTCACAGAGAGAGAGGCCACGGAGTTACTTACTCCTCTTTAGAGCCAGGGTAAGGGGACGTGGCTGTCAGCGCCATCCCGTCCGTGGGAAGGAAAAGTGGAAGGGGAGCCTGGAGTCCCAGGAAAGGAGTGGCCCTCCCCGGCCCTCGGCTGCCGCCACGCCTGGACAAGCCCTGCCGGGAAACCCGAAAGGGCTTCGGTCCCCATCCTTCCCAGTGGCACCTGCGGGGAGGGGCCTCGGAGCTGCGGCAGAACACGCTAGAAAGGGGGGAGGAGAAAGAGCAGCTGAGAAAATGCGAACGGCTCGGGCGTAATGGGAAGATTTCAGCGTGATGTATGGTGCCGGGAACGTTATTAATGGTTTGCTGATTTTTACCTTTAAAACCTCTGGGCAGATTATTTATTATGTCCTTGGCGTGCCTATGATCTATGGAGGGGTGCTAATCTCTGAGCACGGCCCCCCCTCCGTGTCCCTGCTCCGAGACAGCGTCTAATTAGGCCGGGACGCTGCCCTCCCTGCCCGGGCTCCGTGCCCGCCCCCACCTGGGGGACACGGCCGGGATCTGAGGCTTGTGTGCTCCGACCCCTGGAGCCTGTGAATCAGGGAACCCAGCTCCTGGGCCTGGCTCTGCAGGGACCGCTCTGTGACCTTGGGCAGGGGCACAGCCTCTCTGGGCCTCCACCCCCTTATCTCTCAAATAAAGGTGCCAGACCACATAAGCTCCAATGACACAGAGATAAGACAGGGTGGAGCTAAGATGTAGCAGGTGTGTGGCCCTCCTGGTGTGACAGTCCCGTGCTCCTGGGACACGGAGAATCAGGAGACGGCTGCAGGGGCCAGGGGCTCACAGGTACCAGCCCTAGAAGGTGAGTGTTTTGGGGTGAGGGGGGGCTGTCCTCCTTTCTCATCTGGCTCCTCTATCATGGCTGCCAAGCACAGGGTGGGCCTCTCGAGTCCCTGGCCCTGCAGCTGGAAGGGGGAGGCTGCGTCCTCCAAGGATGTGGGCTCCCTGGGTCACTCTGATAGATGAGAAGCCAGGTACAGTGAGGAAGGCCATCCTAGCTGGCAGGTGCAAGGCCTCAGGTGGAAACTTCTGGAAGAAAGAAGCCCACACCCCTTGTGGTGGCCTGGACTCCCTCCCCCAGAACCCAGTGATCCTGACAGTCTTGGCCCCCTGCCTCCCACGGGCACTTCCCTGCAAGAAACAAGCCCTGCCCCGCTGCACCCCCACATCTCCCAGGTTCTCAGCCTCCTCTTCCTGGGTCTGTGTTTTGGGGACGCTGGTCTTCAAGCCAAGGACAAGCCTTGAGCTGCCACTGGGCTGGCTGGAGCCCCGTCCTCCCTGAGGACACAGGCAGGACTCCCACAGGCCTGCCCCCTCGCCGGCCAAAGCTCTTGCCTTCCGAAGAGAGTGTCTCTCGGGTCTCCAGCTGGGGGGCCCCCTCCTCAACTAGGCAGCACTTCTGCAACTCTCGGCTCCCCACACAGCCACCTGTCCTCCCCATACATGAAAGCAGACACACACGCACACACGGACACACACATGTGCACACACGTGCATGCCCTATGACTCGTCTGCAGTTTCCCCTAATTGGGCTCACCCATCCGACCCCAGCCTCTGCTCGTGACCCATGCTGGCTCCAGCCCTTGGCTGCTGGAGATCCACACACCACCCCTGCCACCGGCCCAAAGACCCGCGACCTCCATCCCCTGTGTGGTTGGGGGTTGCTGTGGAGGCTGCTTCCACTGCACCTCTCTTTTCTCGGCCACCACCTGGGTTTTCTGCTGTTGCTGTTGCTGTTGCAGAAACGGTGCCCAGAGCAGGACCTCTGTTCTTTTTTTATTCTACTTCTCTGTCGGAGGGTGGCACCTCTGACCACTGAGCCCCAAGGGAGTGGGGGCCACACACAAGCACATGCACAGGGGACCTCAGGGACAGTGGTTTTCTCTGTACCCTCAGCTGTGGCACTTGGCCAGGCACAGAACAGCTACTCGGAACAGGATGGACTGGACACACCTAGCTTCATAGCGGAGGAGAGTCCTTGACCCAGGAGGGAATAGACTCAGTTTATTCCAGTTTTCTCCCCTCACCCTCACCCCTTAAATTCCGAACTTCTCGTGGGTTTGACTCTGACGTGCATTTGGGGAGCTCAGGTGTGTTTGGGGTGGGAAAGGGGAGACAGCTAATTGCTACTTTCTTTTTTCTTTTTTTTGAGACAGAGTTTCACTCTGTTGCCCGGGCTAGAGTGCCGTGGTGTCAGCCTAGCTCACTGCAACCTCAGATTCTCAGGCTCAAACGATCCTCCTGCCTCAGCCTCCCAAGTAGCTTGGACTACTGGTGCTCGCCACCATGCCTGGCTAATTTTTCTATTTTTAGTAGAGACGGGGTCTCGATGTTGCTCAGGCTGGTCTCAAACTCCTGACCTCAAGCGACCCTCCTGCCTTGGCCTCCCAGAGTGCTAGGATCACAGGTGCGAGCCACCACGACAGGCCACCTAATTGCTACTTAATGGCAGAACGAAAGAGTCGCGAAGCACTCTCTTTACCCTGGGTCCCCCACATCTCTGCAAGCTGCCTGTCCTGCTGCGGCCTGCCTCTCGCGGAGAAAGGACGCACTCACCACGCTGGGCAAGACAAGATGGAATGTGGGGCTCGGCCTTTTCCAAGAAAATTAGTCACTCTCCAACTCTCACCCTTCCCACCTTTGCACTGGTTATACCTGCGGGCAGCCGGCCCGGGTCTGCCCTTTCCCGAAACTGCCAGGACTGACAGAGCCGGGAGAAGTCACCCAGCTCATCCCTTCGCCTGGAGGCAGGGTGCTCCCAAGCCAACCTGGAACGTCAGGAGGTGACCCCGTTCTTTCTGGGACATGGCGGGAAGTCAGAGGGCAGGAGAGGGGCCCCACATTAGACGGGGCCTTCTGGACACAGACCCTGGGCCTCGGGGGTAGACTCAGATGCAGGGCGGTGGGCGACGAGGAAGGGGCGTGCGGGAGACCTGGCCAGGTGACGGGGGCAGATTGGCGGCTCGTTGCAGTCGTCTGCGGGGCTCTCCTAGCCCTGGGCTGAGGTGTTGAGTGGGATATGGGGAAAGGCCCCTTACACAGCTGTGGGATTTAGGCAGGTCACCTTTTCGGGAGGCCGTCAGACTAAATCAGCGAGCCACCACCTCGACTGGACATGACATGCGCTGGGAGCGCCGTGGGGGAGCCCTCGCCCAGACCAGTGAGGTCAGAGTCTCTGGACACGGGGCTTTGGTTCTCAGCCACTGCCAGGTGGTCCTTTTGAGCTGGACTCTCTGATCCCCTCCAGCTGGACAACAGGGAGAGGCGGGAAGGGATTGGTTCGCTTTCTCCACCACTCAAGGAGAAAGCCTGCCGGCTACAGAGCTTTGGCATTGCGGCTGACACCGGGAGAGCTTCCGCAGCCTCCTGCGTGGTGGCGGCTCAGGCTGGATTCGGAGGCAGGGCCGGTATTCGCGGTACTGCACGATTGTCGATGGCCATAGAGAAAGGAGCGGGGAGGAGGCAGAAATCCCCACCTTAGTGGCTGGCTCTGAAAGGCTTCATCTCCAAGTCAGAAGAAAACACAGAGTTGTCCATTAACAGCAGAGTTTTTCAACATAAGGAGCAGGACGGCTTGGGGGCTTAAAGCAGGTGAGTTTGTAACTAGGAGGAGAATCCTGTGGACAGATAACTTTCAGCTGAGCCCTGGGCTTGGCAAACCCAGCTGATCTCGGGCTCCCGCTATCTGCACAGAAGTAGAACATTGCTAAATGGCAGAATGGAATCAGGTGAGCAAAAAATTCCATCTACGTCACTTTCCTAAGTCTTGACTATTCTGTGGTAAGTTAATTCCACAAGGCGTTGACCACCTTTAGTTAAGTTATTTATTTGCAGGGCCTGAATCAAAATGAAAAAAAAAAAATCTGAACGTAGACTTTAGAGTCTGAAATATCCGTGTTTAAATCCTGGCTTTGCCTCCCTGGCTGTGTGCGCCTGGGCGGGTTTGTGTCTCTCTTCTAAGCCCCATTTGTGGAGATAACGACACCAGCTTGCTTGCTTCACAGGCGTGCAGGGAACGTGAAACGGGATGATTTACGTAAAGAGTCTAGCACGGTACCTGATTCCCTGCAGGCATTGAATACACAGCAGTTATGATTAAAATATTGAGATAGCTCCAGCAAATGTGTAATGAAATTTCAGATGTTCTCTATTTCTCAACAATACAGTGAGGAAAACATTAGGAAAACATTACTTAGCCCATTTTGCAGATGTTGAAACCGAGGCGCTATCACTGGGACTTGGGCCCAGGTCCTCCAACTCCAGGCCCCACGCTCTTGCCATTGTAAGCTCTGGGCCAGGGACGAGGACGATGCCATTTTATAATAACAAGGTCCCGGCTCAGCAGGTGTCTCAGGGTTGGCGCCAGCACATGGGGAGGCAGCCGGGAGTGAAACAAAGGGGTGGTAGCATCTCTGGGGGGTGACTGGAGACCTCAAATCACAGAGCGGGTGCCTGCAGGATGCTTCGTGCCAACCAGTGGGGGCAAGTGCTGTTCAGCCCTGCATGTCACCATATCCAGACGAGCCCACAGTACGATCTGTGCCACTGGGGGCTTCCAGCTAAGATGTCAGATCTTCACTCTGCTAATGGGGAGCTATTTGTGTACAGCCTCCACCAGCCCTTCAGCCAATTCCAGCAACACTCCACCCCCCGAATATTAATATGTAAAAGTTTATCTATATGTATATTTATGCTTTTATTATAAAAGCTTTAAAGAATCACCTCTGCAGACATTTTAAAAACATGTCAAATTTTATTAAGAACATCTCCTCCGTCTGCAGAATAGATGCCTGCAGACACGAGACACGGCATACACCCAAGCTTTGCTTCCTGCAAACGGTGAGCAACACCTGTTCTTGCAGCACAGACTTCCATTTCAATACATCTAGGTACCATGAAATGCCCCTGAATGAGCAGGAAGTCAGTGAGAACCAGGCCGAGAAATCCTGTCCCATGCAGGGGCTCCTATCTGGACAGAGCCTGGTCCAAGCACTGCTTTAGGACAAGGTAGAGAGAGGGCATTTTAAACATCTCACAAATGGTACATAGAAATTTCTTAATTATAAAGGGTGCATGCAAAAAATTCATTAATTAAACAAAAAAGCTGAAACCTCAGTAGAAAAATGGGTAAAAGGCATACGCACATAATTCACATGCAAATAGTTCTTTAAAACTCTAGACAAAACTTTAATCTCATTAATAATCAAATAGACCTAAAATAGCACCACATTAAAATGCAGTACTGTTTTTTTTGCCCATACAATTAGCAAGTGATCTCTCATTTTTAATGACAATACCAAACACCGATGACCAGGTGGTGAGTCAGTGATGTAAATTAGTACAGACCTTTAGAAAAACAATTTGGATATCAAAAGCCTTAAAAATGTCAATATCCTTGAACCCAGTAATTCCATGCCTGGGAGTCTATCCTAAGGAAATAATCAGACATTCAGGGAAAAAAGTTTTAAGAACGAAGTAATGGAAACCATCTAACTGGTCCACAGTAGGAAAATGGTAAAATATCTTATATTCTCATAATGGAACATTATTCCGATATGAAAAGATAGGTTTATGATGATTTTGAGATAAGTGGGGGAAATTCTTACATTGTTAACTTTTTAAAAAAAATGTAAATAATCTCAACTATAAAATGGTTAGAAAGTGATGGGAAGGAAATACGTAAAACCGCTAACAGAAGTTGCCAGTGAGTGATGGGATTGTGGATGACTATTTTTCCCTCTTGTTACTTTTTGGCATTTTCCAATTTTTCCCTTGCAAAGAAAAATTATATGTATACGAATGAAGAAAAAAACATTTGGACTTTGGGGCTGAGAACAAACTTTATCAAATGACCCTGAAGTTATCTGCTTTTCCCAAGGATTTGCATCTGCAGAGTCACCAGATCTGTTCAGGACTTGAACAAAAGCACCTCAAAGTCAAACGAGGTGAGAACGAAGAGAGGCCAAGGAGAAAAACAGCAGGAGATCAATAGGGAAGAGATTCGAGAGGAAAGCTTGCTAGCAGAAAGCAAACACACAAACAAAACCCCTCCTGGAACAGTTCCAATCAGTTCCATCTTGAGCTCTGCAGACAAAGTGAGCTGATAACAGGTCTTCTCTGTAGATCACCTTCCTCACCCAGCACATGGCACAGGCCCTGGGGCTCTGGGGAAGCTTGTGGATTTAGGACGCAGGGACAGCATGGTTGGGCTGTGTCTTTGGCAAGTCCTTGGTCTTTTTCCACGTGCTTTGCGCGTCTGCGGTGGACTGGGCCTCTCGTTCAGGTTCATAGACAGATGTTAACAAGCGCAGAGCGCCTAGGCCGCCTTGCAGCCTGGTCTTGTCTAGAAATCTAAGTCCTCTTGGCAGAAGCCATCCGCCCTGCCTGCCACCCCGGTGGAGGGGCGGCTTGTAGCAGCCTTCTCATCTTGTAGGTCTGAACCTTTGCCTGCCCGCTGCTCTGGAGTCCGTGGGCGGGAAGGGGCCCCTTCTTGCTCAGAAGTAGAACTTTCCGGATACATCCTGGTGAATTTTGTCTCTGCACGAGGGACCCCCTCGCACTCAGCTTCAGTGTTTCTCTTGTCTCCACTGGCACCGTCTTCTGAGCCTTTCTGAGAGCAGCTGCCCAGGCAGGCTGGGCTGGAGGAGGAAGGGCCTGTTTGGGGGTCTGGGCTTCGGTGGGGCATGTCCCTACCTGGGGCGGGGGGTGACGCGGGCCTGCCCTCTTGGCCCAGGCTGCCATTTTCAGTAGCATCCTCCGACTGGCCCTGCTGTGGGCCGACCAGAGTCCCCTCTGCTGACCCAGGCTGTCCCTCCCGGTCAGCTTCCTGGGCCCCTCCACCTTCGGCACCTTCACTCTGTCCCCCTGGATCTTGGTCACTTCTTGCTGAGGCTTCACCCTCCAAACCGTCCTTGCCCCCGGAGCCCCGGTCCCTGGCTTCCTCTGTCTCCACTGCCCCCAGATTGCTGCCGACACCGGTGGGGCTATTCCCCTCCCTCTTCGGAGCAGCTGCATCTTCCCCACGGCCACCCCCCTCTGTCCCCTCTGCCTGGGGACTGTCATCTCGGCTGCGTCTCTGGCTCCCCTGGCCCTCCTCCCCCTGCACCCCAGGTCCCAGCTCCAGCCCATCATCAGCTCCCCGGCAGGGCCGGGTGCTCGAGGGGTCCTCCTGCGGCTGCTCTGTCCCTGTCCTCTCAGGGCCCCCCTCGGCTGCGTCCCCACTGGAACACCCTCCTCTCCTCTTCTGCAGGATTTGCTGCAGGTCAAAGGCCTCTTTGATGGGTGCCCTGGTTGTCCCCACGGTGTCCTCTGTGGACACGGGGCTCACTTTCTTTTTTATGCAGGCCTCGCAGGGACAGAACTCCTCCCCCTCGGCCACCCCGCCCAGCCGGGTCCCCGGGGCTGCGCCGAGGGCCGCGAAGTCCTCCAGGGAGAGGGACCCCAGGCCTCGGGTGCACTCCGAGAAGGCCGAGAGGTTGCGCAGGCCCTGAAGGCAGCGCCTACGCTGCTCGGTCTGCAAGGACAGCTCCCCCCTGAGGGCCTCCCTGGGCAGCCCCCGGACCCTGCGCCCCCCGGCCCGGCTCTGCAGCTTCCGGAGCTCTCTCTGGGTGCTGCCTTGGAGCCGTTGGCCCACGTCCTGCTGCAGCTCGGCCACCATCTGGTCCAGCAGTGCGTGGTCCTGCAGGCTCCAGCGGGCCCGGAGCTCCGCCACCGCGCCGGCGAGGTGGGCCAGGAAGGCCTTCTCCATCTTCTTCAGCATCGCGGACGCCCAGACGGGGTCGGGATCCAGAGACACTCTGCCGGCCACCGGCGCGCTCTTCCCGACAGGTGAGGCTGGGGTTTGCCCGGGGTCCATCCCGGCTGCTCCAGGCGGCTCTTCCAAACCAGGCTCACGTTGGGGGCCGCTTTGATCCTCATCGGTGGGTGGGTCCCTCTCGCTGAGCTGACCGGGCGCCTCTGTGGGTTCCTCTGTCCTCGCTGCCGGGGCGGAAGCTCTTCCCACTTCCTCCTCCTGCCCCCCTGCATCCCCACCCGGACAGCCCACCCTGCCCTCGGCTGGAAGCCCTTCCTCTCTCACAGCCTCCTGCGGTCCTTCTCTCTCCGTTCCTCCTCTGGTCTCCTCTAACGGTGCCCCGTCCTCCGGCGTCGTGTGTCCACCCGCCTGCCCCGGGGGGCTGCCCAGCCCCGGCTCTCTGGCGTCTCCCTCTGCCTGGCCCTCGCTGGGGGCTTGCGTTGGGGGGGAGGCTGGGCGGGAGCTCAGCCGCGGGATTCCCGGATCCTCCGCATTCTCCAAGCCTCTGGAGTCAGGCCTCTGGTGGGAGGTTTTCTGGGGCAGCTGCACCTTCTTGGGGCCCAGGGCACAGTCCACGGCACAGGGCACGCTGCCCTCCCCCGAGCCTCCCGAGCCGCTGCTGAGGTCCACGCCGGAGGAGGATGTCGCCGCGAGGTCCTCGGTCACGGCGTGGGACCCAGGGCCCAGCAGAGCCTCGCCCCACGTGAGCTCCTGAAGGCCGGCGTCCGGCTGGCCTGGGCCGAGGTCACAGCCTGGCCACAGGGCCTGGGAGAGGCTGAGCAGCTCCCGGTACCGAGGGGAGTCTGCGAACCCCGCTTTGCCAGCAGGAGACCCCAAACCTTCATCGAAGAAGTGCAGCCGGGCCAGGCAGGCGATGAGGGCCCCGGCCGAGCGGCTGAGCCTCTGGGCCGCCGGGCCAGACACTTCGGGCAGGCTGCTGGGCCGGCCCTGCTTGAAGCCCATCAGCGCCTTCATGATCTGCGTGGAGGCCGACACCCTGGCGGGAAGCACCCACGGGGGCACCCCACGGCCCGCGGCCACCCCTCCACCCACTCCGGCCTCTGCAAAGGCTTTGGGATCTCCACCCGGAGCTGCCCCTTGGGGAGGACTTTCTCCAGATGAGGGATGGGCACCGCCAGTCCCCAGTAGGGCCCCGTTTGGCTCCGAGTTCTCGCCGGCGTCCCCTTCAGGGGGCCGTGGCCTGGCCTGAGCTAGCCCCCCTGGGCCTTCTGGGGAACAGCTGTCCTCAGGGTCCTCCTTGGGGCATTCCAGGCCATTCCCGGCCGCCTCTGTGGCCTCGTCCGCCATCTCGTATTTCAAGAGTACGGGCTCCTCTGGGATGTTGCCCAGCCATTCTCGGACCACGGAGTCCGGCGAGGCGTGGGGCAGAGCACCGGGCGACACACCGCCGTCCTCCTCCTGCTCCTCGGGGCCTCCCCCGCCCCCAGCGGTCTTCCCCTGGGGTCCCCCCGTGGGGTCCGGGGGCAGCACGCACCCCACCCCCACCGCAGGCGACTCCTCCCCCTGCCGGCTCCCACCCGGCCCCCGGGCAGCACCGTGGCAGCCGCCGCCGCCCCCGCAGCTGGAAGGGCCCCTCTGGGCACCGGGCCGGCCCCTGGGTGGGGTGGGGCAGTACCTGCTGCTCACCCAGGCAGCCTCAGGGGACGGTGCACACAGCGCCTGTGTGCTGCCACCAGGGTCCCCATGGACCGGGGGTGCCCCAATCTGTGAGCAGCAGCTGCCTTGGTGGGCTCCCGCCTCCCGGCGGTCAGGCCGTCCCTCCTGCAGGGCCAACGTCGAGGAAGGCTCGGGGGTGCTCCCCGCCTCGGCCCCCCGGCCGCCGGCCTGAGAGCAGGAGTGGGGTGTGTGGGGAGAAGCGGGAGCCGGGGAGCCCGCCCTGGACCCCGCGTCCCCTGCCCATCCGGCAGACGGAGCTGCGCGGTGGCAGGAACCAGAAGCGCAGTCCGAGTCGCTTGCAGGAGAGACAGTGGCGCTGCTGGCAGTGGGCAGGTCCTGGGAATGCAGAGAGCCGGAGCAGGTGGCTCTCCGGTCTCTGGAGGCCTGTGTCTGGGCGCTCGAGGAGCTTTCGGAAAGTCCTGACGGAGGCCTGGGCGCCGGCTGGGCTGCAGGTGAGCCAGGCAGGTGGTGGGTGGCCCTGCAGCGGTGACAGTGCCTGGCAGGGCCTCCCCGAGCCACTCGGCCAAGGCCGGGAGAGCTGGGTGGGTACGCCACACTGGCTCGGGTCCTCTGCTTTCTCGTCCTGGGATGTTGGGGAGAGTCTCTGTCTGCGGCCGGAGAGGCAGAACCGCCCGGGGCCAGGGGCAGCCTCGTCAGAGACCCCCACCTGGCCTGGTGGCACCCAGTGCCCTGCCCACATGTCTCTGCCTGCAGGTCCTCGTTCCTTAAAGCTGAGGGACTCAGGGTGGGAGAACCGGGGCCGGCTCCCGGGGTGACCTCCCGCTGGGAAGCCTCAGCCCTTGCCTCTCCCGAGCAGGCCTGGAGCTGCCCGCCCCACTCGCCGGCCGACACGTCAGAAGGAGCTCCTTGGGCGCCCCGGCTGCCTGGCCCCGCTGCCCCTGGGCATGGGCCAGCTTCCTGCTTGGCCGTGCTTGGGGCAGAGAGGCTACCACTGCCCGCACCACCCTCTGGGGTTCTGGGGCAGCAGGAGGAGTCTGGCTCTGAGCCCTCGGGGTGGCTGGAGCTGGAGGCTGAGCTGACGCTGTCCCAGCGCCTCTCCCTGAGGGTGGCCCCTTGCCCGCGGGGGCCCCTGCCGTGGGGGTGCTGGCCCAGCCCCGACGTCCTCCGAGAAGCCAGCCCCTGTCCCTGGGCTGCGTGCAGCGGGTTCGTCCAGATCTCGTATCTGGGTCCCGACGGCCCCCCTCGGCCACAGGCGTCCTCACACTCCGCCCCCGTCGCCGGGCGGCCCCCAGGGTGGCCCTCCCACATGCAGCAGAGGGGGTCCACCTCCCCCAGGCGGGGGCCCTCCCCGCAGGCCCGCCCCATCCTGCGGGACCACAGCAGCGTGTCCTCGCCCAGCAGGTGGAAGCGGACTCTCATCTCCACGTCCAGGCTGCCATCCTCGTTCACTCGCACCTTCTTCTTCACACCGTCGCTGGCCACCAAGGGGCCGGGCTGGGCCGGTGTGTCCCGAGGGTGCCCGTCGGGGGCACGGCCCACCCAGGCTCGATGCGGGGACGCCAGGGTGTCGCTGAGCCCAGACCTCTCCGACAGCAGGGAAGCCCGCCGCGGCCGGCTGCCCGGCCTGGACCTCGTGTGGATCACGCTCCGCTTGGCCTTGGGTCCCCAGCTCCCTGGCGCCGGTGAAGGGGGAGAGAGAAGAGGAAAGACAATGAGGGCAGAGGGCAAAGAGGCAGTGAGCCTTCCACCGCCGGGACAGCGCCGCTGCCTCCAAACTGCACGGCAGGGGCAGAGCCGTCCCAGAGTGGCCATCTGTGTACCTGCGTAGCAGGATGAACTTGAGTCTCAATTCCATCTCGCCTGCTGCTCACCAGCCAGGTGGCTTTGGGCAGAGCCTGTTTTTTTTTTTTTTTTTAAGACAGAGTCTCACTCTGTTGCCCGGGCTAGAGTGCCGTGGCGTCAGCCTCGCTCACAGCAACCTCAAACTCCTGGGCTCAAGCGATCCTCCTGCCTCAGCCTCCCAAGCAGCTGGGACTACAGACATGCACCACCATGCCCAGCTAATTTTTTTTTTGGTATATATTTTAGCTGGCCAATTAATTTCTTTCTATTTTTTAGTAGAGCCGGGGTCTCGCTCTTGCTCAGGCTGGTTTCGAACTCCTGACCTTGAGCGATCCTCCCGCCACCGCATCCGGCCAGAGCCTGTTTTCTAAGCTGTAAAGTAGGTGCAATCATACGGATTCGGTAGGTTGGTTCTGACGCACGGCCATGCCTACAACGTCCCGCGTAGTTGCTGGCACACAGTGGGGTCTTGAGGGACGGTGGAGCCGGCGGGCAGAGCAGCACCGCCCGGAGCTCTCTCCGGGCCTTCTCATGCCCACCCCAGCATGGTGGGCGAGACCAGTAGGCTGCTGCCTACGAACCTGACTGTAAACTGCGACATGCACGGCAACTATCCGCGGTGATTTATCACCCCGGCGCCCACCGTGCTCTTGGGCTGATAACTGATTGCAAGGAAGGACCTCGAGTACAACGTCAGGTCCTGCTAGTGGCGCCTCCCCCAGCCATGAACAAGAGAAGGAAAGGCCGCTGGGGACAGAAAGAAGGAGCCTTAAGTGCTTTCGCGTTTTATCTCCTGAACTAACGTGTGCAAGAAGCAGGGCCTGCGCAGGCTGAGCCCACAGAGCCCGGGAGCTCCGCTGGGCAGAAGGTGGCTTTGCCGAGTCCTGCCCCTCCATGAGCAGCAAATGAGACTGGGGCCCCCCCAGGGAGGGGGCTCAGGCTAACATGTCTCTGCACATGGGAACCTGGCATACAGCCATCTCCAGGCCCTTGCTGGTGTTCTCTTAGCTTGTCACCAGGAACAGTAGTTTGTTTACTCCCCAGATTTGCCAACTGTCCTGCCAATAATTTTGCTCAAACTTTTATTCTGCATTTGTTGATTGCGCTTCTTAAAATAAAGGGTTTTTTTTAAGCTATCGTAGCCTAGACTGGCACAGTGTAGGCTTTCTGGCTGGACACATGGGTGGATGGTGATCAATGGTCACGGTTAGTTCTTGTCCTTCTGACCCCTCTGCAGGGCACCATGTTGCCTGAGACAGTTGTGACCCTCGAAAGAGCCAAATGCCACATGGGCATGGCCATCCCTCTATGCTGTCAGGCCTGCTGTGGTTCTTTTTGTTTGTTTGTTTGTTTTGAGACAGAGTCTCACTCTGTTGCCCGGGCGAGAGTGCCTTGGCGTCAGCCTAGCTCACAGCAACCTCAAACTCCTGGGCTCAAGTGATCCTCCTGCCTCAGCCTCCCGAGTAGCTGGGACTACAGGCATGCGCCACCATGCCCAGCTAATTTTTTCTATTTTTGGTAGAAACGGGGTCTCGCTCTTGCTCAGGCTGGTCTGGAACTCTTGAGCTCAAAGGATCCGCCCGCCTCAGCCTCTCCGAGTGCTAGGATTACAGGCATGAGCCACCAGTCCTGGCCTTCTGGGTAATTTTTATCTTTGGGGTTTTTCACATTTTTCCACTATAAGCCTATATAATCAGGTAATAAAAACCGAAATCTTTTAAATATGACTGGGAAGTCTCTATTTTGCTGTCACACTCTAATTATCCTTGCTATTTTCTACAGATACGCACTGATCTTGGGTTTGCTACGTCTCTTGTTAACGGTCTTCCCCATGTTGAAGCCTGGGTGCCCTCAGCAGGGACTGAATGCGCTGTGGCTGGGGACATGGCACCTGGGAGTGGCTTTCTGTGGTGCCTCCTCTCCGAGACAGGCACCTTCTGGCTCCGCAGGCTCCTTAGCACAGGCCAGGCGGAGGTTGCCAAGCCCAGGGCCCAGTGCTGGTCACCTCCAGGAAGCTCCCTTCCTTTGCTCCCAAAACACACGCAGAAAGCCCGCTGCTGGCTTCGGTTTCTAAGGAAACTTCCTTCCTCCTGGGCCTCATCCCTGGCGGGCAGAGTATAATTACCCGCCGGAGAGAGACAGAGTGCGCTATTTTTCTGCTTGAATCACTTCCAAGGGGACTGGTTGTCATTTCTGACGGAGAAGTTGGGTTTTATAGAGGAAAAGGTCCACTTGGCCAAAGGTGGACTCCACGCGGAAGGGATTGGTGATCCCTGCCAGCTGATTTAAGGGAGGGGGACCGCAGATCAGGGGTCCCCGCCACCGTGTAAGAACTTTGTAAAGTTCTGGGATCTTGGGAACTTGCCTGCATTTGCAGATTGCCACCAGCTGCCTGCTCACTTTAGGATTAGCAGGAAAATTCTTGAGTTGTTAACGGGTCTGTTTGCCCTTAATAGCAGCAAGAAAGGGGGAAGCGGGGGGCCTGGGCCCCACTCCTCAGCGCTGGAGGGACAGCTCATGTGGAGGCCACGGTCAGGGCTGCCCACAGAGGAGAGAGGTGCAGGGTGGGCCCGAGCAGTGCAAAGTGCAGGACAGAGTCCCTGACACAACCCCCCACACACTGAAATCCCACGCCCTCAGTGAACCCCGAGAAGGCTAGGTGAAAACCCAGGAGCTCCCCGCTTCCGGGTGCTGTGTGTCCAGTTAACCCTCCTGGCCCTGCTGTGCTGTCCGTTCCTTTCACCCTCGGGAGATGGGCAGGGCCCGCAGTGGGTGAGCCTGGGCATGAGGACACAGAGACTTAATCTCCTTTGTACAGGGATGCACAGGTGGCCTCTGCTTCCTGGGGCATGGCTTGTTCACCTTCTGCAGGGCCTTCACACCCCAGTCGCTGTCTTCCTCCGCCCAGAGAGGCCCCAGGAAGGGAGGTCCTCGACAGCCAGCCCCTCCCGGCAGAAGTCAGACATTTGAGGAAAGGGACGGCCAGTGCCTCGGTCTGACTCTTCTCTTCACAGCCCCTGCTTGTTCCAAAGGTGACCAAAGGGGCCGCAAGAAGTAAAACTGGCAGCATTTTCAGGCCAAGAAAAACACTTGGACCCTGTTTAAAAAAACCCTTTGCTCTGTTGGTATTTTGCCCCAAGTGCTCCGCTGAGACCTCCTGGCATTTTAAGGGCAGGCAACCAAATACATATATTAGTCCCCCTACCCGCTTTGATCCATCAAAGTACTGGATTGAGGAAGCCATTTCACATCCAGAAGCCGGGGACACTTCCCTCTCCATTTTGCAGACCAAAACAGGATTCTGTAGAAAATCTTGAAAAATATCTAAGTACAAAAATCAAATGTACATTTGATTTTTCCCAGGAACCTTCCTAGGACCACTATCTTGGGGGAAATTGCTCGTGTTTAATGGAAAGCAAATAAATTAATGGACTGAAATGAAATAAGGCGTCAGGGAATCAGCCAGTGACAGTCATGAGTCTGAGTGCATCTCTGAACCTGGCTGTGCTTCCCAGACAATGAGAACTACGTTATTATCGGTGCTACTTGTATTGTGTCTTGAAACCTCAGCCTGTCTCTCCTGAAATGAGTCTCAGTCTGCAGTGTGTAAATGCCAGCGGCTCAGCTCCTCAGTTCTGCTTTAGAATGAAATATAGTAATGCAGTAAATTGCAAGGATCTGGGATTGAAAACCTAGAAGGAAAGAGGAAAGGAAACGTATAACGTGAACGCAGGGGACAGGCACAGAATCCTAAGGTGTTTGCCGTTTTGTTTTGTTAGTTTTTACCTGTCAGTGAAGATTTCTTGATCAGAAGTGACTGGATTCTATCTTTGGGAGTGGCAAGGAACCTTAGGAGTATTTAATTGAGGGATTCCATGGGTGGGCCCTGGAATCTGTGACATCACAGCCTTGACGTGTAAATGTTGTCGCATATAGGTTTGGTGGTTTTACAGTACGCCCACAGTGTCTTTAATAGCTCACTCCTCAGAGGGTGGAAGCTAATTCCTCTCCCCTTCACTGTAGGCTGTACTCAGCGACGTGCTTCTAGCACACACATCGCAAAAGGCTTCCTCCTTGCCATCTTTCCTGGAGAACTTGCTCTGGGGGAAGCCAGCTGCCCTCACCAGTCTGTGAGTGACCCATCTCAGAAAGGGTCCTCCGGCCCCACCTTCACACTAGTATTCCCCAGATGTGAGACATGGAGTCACAGGAACTTTAAGGTTTAATGTCTGCCCTGCTAGGTTTGGGACTTGCATGGAGCCCCTTCTCCCTTCCTTCATTTCTTTTCTTTTCTTTTTTCTTTTCTTTTCTTTCTAGACAGGAGCAGTGTTACCCCTTTTCTTGGGCCTATTCCTCCCTTTTGGAAGGGGAATGTTTACCCAAAGCCTGTACAACCATTGGATCTTGGAAGTAAATAACTTATTTTTTATTTTCTAGGCTCATAACTAGAAAGAACTTGCCTTGAGTCTCAGATGAGACTTTGGACTTTTAGGTTGGTGCTGAAACAAGTTAAGACTTAGGGATGGAATGATTGTATGTTGCATGTGAGGACATGAGTTTCAGGGCGCCAGGGGTGGAATGCCATGGTTTGTATGTTGGTCCCTTCCAAACCTCATGTTGAAATTTGATCCCCACTGTTGGCAGTGGGGCCTAATAGGAGGTATTTGGGTCATGGAGGCAGATCCCTCATGAATAGCTTGGTGCCGTCCTCAAGGTCATGAGTGAGTTCTCCCTCTATTAATTCCTAGAGAGCTGGTTGTTAAGAAGAGCTGGCACCTCTTTCTCTCTCTGTTGCTTCCTCTCTTGCCATGTGATCTCTGCACACACCAGCCATGAGTGGAAGCAGCCTGAGGCCCTCACCAGAAACCAAGCAGATGCCAGCACTATGTTTCTTGTGCAGCCTACAGAATTATAAGTCACCCAGCTTCAGGTATGTCTGTGTTCTGATGGTCTCCATCTATAGTAAACGAGCTTGCACACTACACAGGATGCCCAGCCAAGGGGCTGAGTGAGGACTGAGATCCAGCTCTTTCCTGGGCAAGCCCTTTTCCTCAGGGTGTGTACACCACCTGGAGGTGGTGTACATTTTCTGTTTTACCTGACCTATAACTTTTGCTCAGTCCCTAGCAGTGCCCTTTGATTTCTCATCTCTTCAACATTGTGGGAGCCCAAAAAATGTTTGTTGAAAGAGGAAATGAATCAATGAAAAAAACGCATGGGCCTCCTTTACTTTCAATGGAGGTGAGTGGGAGAGGTAGACACTATTTTTTACCAGCCCAACAATCATTCCCTTCCTTCCTGGCTCCCCACCCCCAACCTTTTTTTCCTGATATTTACCTCCCATTCCTCTGGACTCAAGTAATTCTGAGAAATCTAGGCCAGTGATTCTCAATCTTAACTGCACATTAGAATCACCTAGAGGAGACGTTTAACATGCCCAGGGCATGTCCCAAACCAATAAAGGTGGACTGTGAGGCACTCAGGCATCAGTGGTTTGTAAAGCTCCCCAGGTGGTGCCACATACACCTGGTTGATAACCTGACACCTCTGGTCTAAGTCATGGTGGTCCCACCCCCTTGCTAGGGCATTGGCTAGGAAAGAGCACGTGCCCAGTTCTGGCCAATGAGACATGATGGGAAGTCTGCCGAGGGCTTTGGAAAAGAAGGACTCACTGATAAGAAGCAGGTAAGGGGCTGGACGCGGTGGCTCACGCCTGTAATCCTACCACTCTGGGAGGCCGAGGAGGGAGGATTGCTCAAGGTCAGGAGTTCGAAACCAGCCTGATCAAGAGCGAGATCCCGTCTCTACTAAAAATAGAAAGAAATTAATTGGCCAACTGAAAATATATAGAAAAAAAAATTAGCCAAGCATGGCAGCACATGCCTGTAGTCCCAGCTACTCGGGAGGCTGAGGCAGAAGGATTGCTTCAGCCCAGGAGTTTGAGGTTGCTGTGAACTAGGCTGATGCCACGGCACTCACTCTAGCCTGGGCAACAGAGTGAGACTCTGTCTCAAAAAAAAAAAAAAAAAAAGAAGCAGGTAAGGGCATTCTGATGTCTCGATGCCTAGACAGATATACCATAACTGTCAGTCACCCTGAGAAGAGCTCTCCCCAGGACAAGCTGAGGTACTGGGGAAGGCAGAGTGAGGAGGGAGAATGGACCCAGGTCCCTGGGAACCTCCCTAAACTGCACATCCACCAGCCTGAAGCTGCCTTCCTCCATGGTTCTCATTGCTGGAAACAGTACCATTGGTTTATGGGGCAAAGTCATTTGAGGGAGGGTGTTTTGTTATTTACAGCAGGAGATGTAACTGATACAGTTAAGAATTCTCAATGCATAATGGACTTTAAAAAGATTTTCCTATTGGAGAGAGAGCTCAGCTGAATGTACGTATGTGAGTTTTCCCCCTAAAGGAGCAGCAATGTGTGAGAAGAAAATGAAACCGAACATGAGGGGAAGTAAGGGAGAGAAATAAAACACCAAGAGCTAAATATAGAGAAAAATCCACATACACAGTTTGAAAGGAAATTATGCTTTAGAAGTGGAATGACAATGATACAGGAAGAAATTAGAGGAGGTACTAAATAACTTTGAGAACTTAAGAATGCTGATGATTAATGGAGAAGTAATATGGCTTTCTCAACACAGAGGCCCAGAGTAAGGATTAGAATTAAAGAGCAAAGGTAGTAGGAGAGGAACAAATGCCAGGACCAGGGATGGGAGTCACTGAATGCACAAATAGCTATTAGATAGCTACTCCGTGCCCACTCACGCAGGTGACAGAATAAATCTAAGAACACTTGCAACCAAAGTACAAGACTGGCTTTCAAAAAAAAACAACTGGAGAGCACTTATCCTGCACATAAAATGCATGAAATAAATATTTGTTGAATCAACTAAGGACAGGATTTATTTGGGCATAGAAAATGCAGACAGACTTAATGACAACATGGTAGGTGAATTCTCAATCATGAATCCCTGGAAGTTACAGCGGGCCAAATAATTGCTGTTATTATGCTTGAGAGACAAATGTATTATCAATGCAGTGGAATTTGATGTGACTAATTGTTTTTTGTTTGTTTGTTTGTTTTGAGACAGAGTCTTACTTTGTTGCCCAGGCTAGGGTGAGTGTCGTGGCGTCAGCCTAGCTCACAGCAACC
>CAUYPO010037883.1:0-21980 GCA_963574435.1 Cheirogaleus major | reverse complement strand
CCGCCTCGGCCTCCCAGAGTGCTAGGATTACAGGCGTGATCCACCACGCCCGGCCAATGTATTGTCTTTTGAATCTCTTTTAGGCTTTGTCTTCAACAGCTCACTCCACCTTAACACGACATTTTTATATTTATCAGGAATCATTTTTAGGGAATCTACCACTTCTTCCATCCAACCTCATTCCATATGGGCATTAAAAGAAATTTCATTTTATAAAATTTTTAATTGTTTTAATATGTATCTCTTCATTTACTTGGACATAGCCTACTGATGTGTGTGGCTACAGAAGTACACATAACAAGATATCCTACTCTCCATCAACTACCAAAACATTTTATATTATATTATATTGAGGACTTTCTAGTTGTACCCACATAGGTATTCCTACTGACTGTGAGCCATGATATTTTTTTTTTAATTTACAGAAATAACCCCTCTAGTTTCCTTTCAAAGAAAAAATATATAAAATTCTGTTTGGAGTGATGTCCCCTACTGAGTCAATGACACAATTATAAAGAAGATAGAATAAAACTTTTGTAAGCACATAAGTGATAAAGCTTGTAGAATGGTTAATGAAAAAAGAAAAAAAATGAGAGTGTATATAAGTTTCTCTTAAGCTTAATTAGTTAGGCTTGGGTGAGGCAAAGGCATTATATATAACCAAAATGTTTATATCCCCATAATATAATGAAATAAAAAAATGATGACTCAGGGGAGAAAAAAAACTTTAGTTAGTGGTGTTCCAAAGAAATAGAATAGGCAAATTATAAAAAGGATTAAAGTCTGGGGTAGGTGTGAGTTTGAACAGTATATTCAGAGGTGTCAGAAATTATCTTCATTGATAACTGGTAATAATAAAATTTAAAAAAAGGCCCCTCGCGTAGACTGAATCTATTATAAACAGCAGAGCTCTGTCATATTGCATTGAGACACTTCAATATTATTACAACATTTAATCTACAAGGGTTATCCAATAGATCAGGTTTTGTGGCCTGCTTCCTATCCTAATTTGTGGCCCCTTATAATTCAATTGACATCTATCTTCTCAACTATCTGTATCCTCTAAGATCTGTGAGTACTTACATTGCTTGCTACCCCATTCTGCTTACCCATCCACTTTGAAAATTCACAGACCAGAATTAACTTAGTGAATCAAACATGCTCAGCCACTACTGATAAAACAATAATTCCTGCATATTATCCCTAAGAACCTAAATAATTGGACTACAATTCAACCAATACATGTTGAAAGAACAAACCTCTTCCTTTCCCTACCTGAAAGTCAGTTTCTAAGATATAAGAGGAAGTATTTTATGCCTTAAACCAGATAAAATGGAAGACTGGGACAGGCTGGCACTATCTGAAGATTCTGAGATTTCAGCTAACTGGACAGGGTCATGGGATTAAGGATCTATCCTCTGACTTCAAGTGTTGCGGGGAATTTCACTTAATCCGAAATGTGTCTGGAGTTTCGAGATGGATATGAACAAAAAATGTTAATCTGTGACATCTGTTAATTTGAGAAGAATAAAGACTAGCAGAGTTAATTCCCATTGAGTCATGATTTCAATTTTTACAATTTCTAGGTGATAAACACTGGCTTATATTCTTCATTCACAAATACCAGCGTTGGCTTTAGGAAAAGATCTCCAAGAGCTCTATTCTGATACTGACCTAAATTGATGCCTAAAGATCCAGTCACATGATCACATTTCCATCCATGTTTTTCATACTCTGAGAGGAAATATAAGGAGTGGGTTCTTCCTTCTCATCTATGGTTTTTCTCTGAATAGGTATCAGAACCAATGATGGTGAGTAAAGGATTTACCAGCTTCGTGGGACCTACCAACATGTCATATCTGAACCCAAAGACAGTGACCCTAATTGGGATCCCTGGACTAGAGCATGTCCAGTTTTGGATTGGGTTTCCCTTCTTTGGCATGTTCCTGGTGGCATTGCTGGGGAACATCTTCTTGCTAATCATTATCTCTACAGAACGCAGTCTACACCAACCCATGTACATCTTTCTGGCAGTATTGGCAGCCACTGACCTAGGACTCTGCATAGCCATTGGTCCTAAGATGTTGGCCATCTTCTGGCTTGGCTCTAGCTTGATGGCTTTTGATGCCTGCCTCACCCAACTCTTCTTCATCCATGCCTTGCAAGGCATGGAATCTGGCATCCTGTTGGCAATGGCCTTTGACCGCTATGTTGCCATCTGTGATCCTTTGAGGCACACATCCATCCTCACTCCATTCTTTCTAGTTCGGGTGGTGCTGATGGTGGCAATCCGGGCAACAGTGCTTGTCGGGATTTTACCCATTCTACTCAAACGACTACATCTTTTCCACTCTGTAGTTATTGTCCATTCTTACTGTGAGCACATGGCTGTAGTCAAGCTGGCTGCAGAAGACATCCATATTAACAAATCATTTGGGCTCTTTGTGGCTTTTGCAATTCTAGGTTTTGACATGATCTTTGTCTTCATCTCCTATGTTCTCATTTTTCAGGCTGTTTTTTCTCTTCCCCAGAAAGAGGCACGAGTCAAAGCATTCAGCACTTGTACCGCACATATTATTGTCTTCCTGGAGTTTTATATCCTTGCTTTTTTTTCCTTCTTCAGCCATCGTTTTGGCCATGTACCACCCTATGCCCACATCCTCTTGTCTACCCTCTACCTGCTTGTGCCCCCTGCCCTTAACCCCATTGTCTATGGCGTGAAGACCAAGGAGATCCGCAGGCGGGTTGCTCATATTTTCATTCTGAAGCCTGACATGCAGCAATGATCCAGCAAGTATTATGTCAGAGAAAAAATATACATTTACCTATTTAAAACTGAGTTTAAGATGGAAAATTCTTGTACTACGTATGCGTGACTACCTGTATTGTACTACGTAGGATGGAAGGCTCTTAAAGATCAAAATAATGTTCATGCAGTCTCTGCTCTCAAGAGATTCCTTCAAAGGAAAGAATATTGTAAAAAGATTAAAAACATGAATATTGTGATCAGACAGATCTAGGTTTGATTTTGACTCCAATATTACCTCTATGTTATAAAAAGATAACAAAATATTTAAATTACATAAATCCAATTTTCATCATGCATAAAATGGAGATGAAAACAATTACCACAAGGGGTGGGGAACCTGCAGGTTTAAGTCCACATGTGGCCTTCTAAGTCCTTAAGTGTGGCCTTTTGACTGAATCCAAATCTTATAGAACAAATCCTTTTATTAAAGGGAGTGCAACAAAGAAAGATGAAACTTTTCTTGCCTCCTTTGGTGCTTAAAAAAGAACAATCTTGAAATCAGAAGGTTGCAGGTTCCCCACGCACTCGAGTAACTCATCAAAATGTATACACTAAATGTGGCTTTTTCGTATGTCAATTATGCCTCAAGTAAACTTAAATAAATTGCAAAGATGTGGAAACAACCCAGTGCCCATCAATACATGAGTGGATTAATAAAATGTGGTATATGTATACCATGGAGTACTATTCAGGTATAAGAAACAATGGTGATATAGCACCTTCTGTATTTTCCTGGATACAGCTGGAGCCCATTCTACTAAGTGAAGTATCCCAAAAATGGAAAAATAAGCACCACATGTACTCACCAGCGAACTGGTATTAATTAATCAACACCTAAGTGGACATATAGGAATAACATTTATCGGGCATCGGGAAGGTGGGATGGGGAATGAGGGGATGGATAGATACATACATAATGGGTGCGATGCACACCATCTGGAGGATAGACATGCTTGAAGCTCTGACTCCGGGGGTTGGGGGGAAGTGGGAGGAAAGCAACACACGCAACCTAAACATTTGTATACCCACAATATGCTGAAATAAAAAATAACAATAAAAAATTTAAAAAGGTATTTTAATCATAGCCTACAGTAGTAAAGTGTTTAAAATTGCAATTATTAAAATGGTTAAAAATAATAATGAGGACAGGCATAAATAGTGTAACATGAAATGCAATAGAGTAATTGCTATGATAACTACCCGAGGTAAGAATAAAGAGGAGTAGGGAAGTGTGTTTTTTGTTTCTTCTATTGTTAAACGTTTAGTCTTTTGTAGAAGATCTTGTCATATTAATATTGATATTTCTTTTCCAGTCCTCTTGAAACACAGCTTGTTAGGAATTGACATAAGAATATGTATTTTAAATAGTTATATAAGTTTAAAAATCATAAAATAAAATTTTGATGCATGGGCATTATATATTGCCCCTAGTTAAAATTAATTTTAAGGAAAGGTCAAAGTTAAATTCTGTAGAAAATTCCAATGAATGTCCATACCTTTGCAATTACAGGATATCATGTGTTAAAAGGTAGGTGTTCACATATAATACAAATGCCCAAGTAAGACCAATTTGAAAGAAAATCTCTACATCTAACCTGGTCCAAGCACCTACTTCCAGGGGAACAGCAGAGTTAATTTAATTATACATTGTCTTGTTATTTACTATTACATTTTATATTAAAATGCAGGTTAAAAATAATAATTTTCTCAGAGAATTATATGTCTTTCATTCACCAATAACCTGTTTTTATTTTTTAAAATAAAATGGTATTATGCTATACAAATTTTAAAAATTTTTGTCTAGTTTATTTAAAACTGTACGAGAGTCAAAGTTTGTGTTTCAGATGTTTAAGGGTTAACACAGATTTGTGCACGATTGATGACATTAGGCTGATGAAGGCATTTTTACATGTCAGTTGCACTTGGTACAAAACATAAGTGATAATGCATATAGAAAGGTGAGTTCATATAACCCAAGAAGCAAAGGCCTTGAAGTCTTGCATATCTGGAGTGCAATGAGAGCTCTACCAATTACCATATGTGACCTTGGACAAGTTATTTTATTCTTTATGATTTAATTTTCTCATCTGACAAAAAGGGGATAATATAAAGCTTGCAAGCTTGACGTGATAATTAAATGGTGTAAGTCAGCATTCTACAAGCTTTAGTTTTAAAAAAACACCAATGTTCTTCCTTCACTATGGGATGGAAAATTTTGTGAGTCATCTACAAACTAAATATGTTTTTGTTTGTTTCCTAAATTGAAAGTAACTAAGATTATCAGTTTAGAATTCACACTATTATTTTTTAAATAATTTAAAAGTTCTGAGAACTTTGTCTTCAAATATAAGAAGAATGTGTTAGAGAAAATATACTTATTTTATGGTCAATAGATTCTATATATTTGGAGAGCAGATGATAAAAAGAAGACAAATTTTGTCTCATTATTGCTATGAACTTTATGGAAACAAACCAACAAACCAACTCTAACACTTGGATCCTTATAAATCTCTCTATATAAGCCAAAGTGTTTTGGTTACCTTGGAATTCCTAGAGAAATAAAAGCTTTCTTTCCAAAATTGACAGTAGACCAAATGTATGAGAGTGAATATAGGAAAAACAGAAAAATATTCATTCATGAGCACTGTTTAGAGATGGTTTGGAGTCATAATATAGAACCCCAATAAGGACGTAAAATGTGAAGAATTATTGATAATGGAAAGGAAAGAAAGTTGAGAGTGTCACATTGTATTTTACAAGAATAGATTTAACTCTGTTTTTCATGTGTCAACAGAAAAGAACCTAAACTCTGTAAAATGACTTAAAGAGGTTTATTCTGAGCCAAGTTTGAGGACCATGGCCTGGAGCCACACCCAAGAAGCCTTGAGCAAGTGGTCTTGCCATGGTTGAGTTACGGTTTGGTTTTATACATTTCAGGGAGACAGGAATTACACATAAATTCATAAATGGAAGATATACATTGGTTTGGCTTGAAAAGGTGGGATATCTCAAAGTGGGGCCTTATAGATTATAGGTGGGTTTAAAGATTCTTTGATTTGTAATTGGTTAAAGAATGGAGCTTTGTCTAAAGGTTTGGAGTGTTTTAAGTTAAGGAAGTCTGTTAATCAGAAACAAGCCACTGGACATATACTCAGACTCAAGTGATGTGTTAAGCAAATGATTTTATTTCCCTTGGAGATACACTCAGAAGAGAAATTGCTGGGTCATAAGGCAGTGCTATTTTTAATCTTTTGAGGAACCTTCATATGTTTTTTTATAATGGCTACACCAATTTACATTCCTATCAATGATGTATAAGAGTTTTCTTTTCTCCATATCTTTGCCAACACTTATCTTTCACTTTTTGATAATAGCCATTCTAACTTTCGATTTGCATTATGCTTAAATTAGTGACATTAATCATCTTTTTATATGTCTATAGAACATTTGTGTCTTCTTCAGAGAAATGTCTATTTTGCTCCTTCACCCATTTATAGGCAGGTTATTTATTTTGTTGGCATTTTTCTTTTTATTTTTTACTATTGAATTTTAGAAGGTCCTTATATATTTTGGATATTAACCCTGTATCATGTAGATAGTTTGCAAATATTTTTTCACATTGCATAGATTTCCTTTTAGTTTTGTTGATTGTTTCCTTAACTGAGCAGAGACTTTTTATATTGTCTTCTTATCACATAATAATAATAGTAGCAAATAAAGTAGGTGGGAGGAAACTTTTGGAGTTTAAATATGTTTGTGGCATAGATTTTGGGGATGATTTCACAGATATATACTTATCCCCAAATTCATTAATTTGTATACATTAAATATGTAAAGATTTATGTATGTGTGTCAATCATAACCTCAATAAAATGTTTAAAAATATTGCTTGCTTTTGCATAGATACAGATTAAATTTTATTACATCTTTTTACATGCAGCAAAAAATGGCAATTCTATTCCTCATTCTTCAGTCTGTACTTTATTTTCAATGCTTAATTATATGTTTAATAAAGGCCTTTTGCCAATATAAATGAGGAGTATATGGCTTTTTAGTCATAATACCTAGCATAAGAAAATTTATAATAATATAAATACAAATAGTAATATATGGGTGTGTAAATTTGCTACTTATTCTTCTATATTAAGATCAGACAAGATGTTTATCTTGACATGCATGTAAATTTAATAATGAACCAATTAATAAAACTAATTAATATTATTTATTTTTTTAAAAAATGAAATAACCCTTGAAGTCCTCAACCTACAGGCTTTGAGCTATGAGCTGAAAACTTGGGTTACTTATTTTAAAAATAAATGATGACTAAGAGTATAGATTGTGTAATAGCTTCCATGGGGTAAAGCCAAGAACCACAGAAAATTGAGAATTATTCTCATGGACCAGAAGATGGCCCTAATCAGAAAGCTGACAACATGTGTCTATATGTATTTTATTATGAAATAGAGTGGTAATTACAATATTCCATCTTTCTTCCTTTATTGGAATGGGGGTGTTTGTGCTGTTATCCCATCACTTTATTAAGATTGCATGTCAGCAGTGTTAGGGGCAGATAATTTATCTCTTTGGTTAACTAGACATTCAGAGAAAGAGGAACCATACTCCAGGAACTATACCCAAGAGACCACATCTATGAAGTCTCATCTACATCTGAACATAATTTAGATGATGAAATTCTGGACAAGTGTCATAATGGGATGAGACCTAGAAGTTTGAGGGAGGCATGAGTGTATGTAGCACATAAGATATATATCAATTGATGTAGCTGAGAGGAAACTATGGCGCATTGGATTTCTCAAAGATGACTGTAACAGTATCTTCCAAACTATGTTCTTCTGAAATGTAATCATAAGGATGTAAGTCTATTTCCCAACCCTTGAATTTGATCAGATCCTTTGACCTCCTTGTGCAATAGAATACTCTGAGAGTGATGCTGTGTAAGTTTCGGGTGTAGACCATATCTGGCCTAGCAGCTTTTGCATTTTAACTCTTGGAGACCTGAAATATCATGTAAGAAAACCAGGCTAATGCAGTGGAGACAGAGCCCAGTGGGGGAGCACTGAGGCACCAGGCTTGTCAGTGAAGAAGCCATAGTAAATGCCCATCCTTGCGGAACCATTGCAGACGATTAGAGCTCCATCCCTTTTTTATCATGCAACCATGTGAGGGACTTCAACTGAGAACATTAAGCAGAGCCTAGTCAGCCACAAACTCTGAATTCTGGGATTGTTTGTAATTCAGCAAAAGATAGCCATCATAATTGAGAAGGGGAATTATACTTTAGGGAACCCATTGGTCCACTGAAGGTGAAAGAACATGTCCTAAATAATATTCAGAAATGGAATTGAATAGATTTCACTATGAAGGGATTATCAATGGAGAGGAAAGTCAGCTGGGAAAACAAAATCTTCTTTTCCTTCTCTTTCCCTTTCCCCTCTCTCCCTTCATCTCACCTTTCCTATTTCTGTCCCTTTTTTCTCTCCCTCCTTTCATTTCTCCAATTCTTTTATTTCAGTGGATGGGATGAATGCTTAAGTCTATACATTGTTTTATGATCCAGTTGTTTTGTCAAGGAAGCTATTTTAAATGGGACTTACCTATTTAACAAATATTTATGAAAATTCTAGATTGTATGAAAACAAGACTAGACAAAACATTAATTTTAGTGTAGAAAATGATCATGGAAAGAGGCAATGATCATATTGTATGATATGTATCACGACTGTGGAAGAAATGGGTGGCACTGGAGACCACTGAAAAAGAAACTGACATAGAATGGAGGAAAAGAAAAGGGTGAGGGCAAGCAAGGCTAGCAGAAGGAAGTGTTGTGTAAGACGAGTCCTACAAGTTGAATAAGAGCATGTGGAAGTAGCATTCTGAGATGGGTTGTTAATTTAACAGAGCAAATTTATGTCTCTGAAAATTGGTGCAAGTAAAGTGTGAGGAGGTAAGTAGTCAGTTTGCATATTTATTGATGTAATTGAATACATGCATTCTATGTACATATACACATTCTTGTGAATGTATGCATAGCTCAGTGAGGAGTATATAAATATAAATGTGATATCATGAGAGACAGAGAGACAGAGAGAACAAGCTGTTTATAGATAAATAAATAAGAATATGTATATATTAGTGTTTTTTATTTATATGAAAGGAAAAGTGTGTATAGCTGTTTATGCTTGTATATAGATCTGGGGATATGTAAACTATAAGCATTAGAAATGGAAAGATGGGTATGATTTATACATTTATGTCCCTTGGTTCAAATGTTGATGTTTAAAAAAATTTTTTTAAACTAATATATGGTTTTAAGTCAAGTAGATGAAAAGGAAAAAGTGAACGTAGAGAAAAAATAGCTTTTTAATATTTTTTTAAAATTTGTAAAACACCTATCTTACAGGTCCAATCTATTATACATTGCTAAAGATGATGGTTCTTTTTCCTTTTAAAACTCTTTAGACAAAGAAAGAAAGCTCATTACTCATTTTTATGTTCATAGATATTTATGTATAATTATAGGATTATTTTCTATAATATATTTTTTGTGTCACCAAAATAGCTAAAACATAAGTATGGAAAAGATAAAATTAAGTCATCGAAAATTTTTGCACAATTATTTGCACAATTGCAATTGCAATGCAATTACATTTTTACCTCATTTGAAAATGTGTTTCCAATTTATGTGATGTGATATAATTAGAAAAATAATGAAATTAACAATGAAATATTCTGCTATTTTATTACTTGCATAAGCATTTGGGGAGAGTTCTGACTATGAGATTTTCAAAATAATTGCACCCTGATTGAAAGAACATTTCCCAGTTACGTTTCCCATGCTGACTACATTCTTATTTTGCCTTAGTTATTCTTTTCCCCATGAAGCCCAACCCTAGCAGGAATTATCTCTAACTTGAAACTAACTTGACTTCCAGCTCCACATGCCCAAGTTTCCTGTCCATCAAAGGCATCAACCTCAGTCTCCATGACAGTGGAGGATCCGCAGCACCCACTCTCGCATTTGCTTGGTCCGGGCGGCATAAATTAAGGGGTTGACCATGGGAGGCACCAGGAAGTAAAGATTGTCAATGATGATCTGCAGATGAGGAGCCATATGGTAGCCTAAGATCTGGGCCAGAACAGAGAAGACAACAGGAGAATAAAAGAGGCCAATGACACAAAGATGAGAACCACATGTGCTGAGAGCTTTGCCCCGTGCATCCCAAGATGGTATCCGAAAGACAGCATGGAGGATAAGTCCATATGACAGAATGATAAAAAACAAATCAAATCCCACAGATGCTACAATAACCATGACTCCATAGACAATGTGCTCAGATATATCTCCACAGGCTATCAGTACCACAGCCATGTACGCACAGTAAGAGTAAGCAATTACGTGGGTTTGGAAGCTTTCCAGTCTTTGTGCCAGGATGGGTGCTGGGGTCAGGACCGCCACTGTTCTTGCTAGGATAGACAGTGCCATCTTCATAAGCATGTTGCTAGAAAGAATGGTTCTATACCTCAGAGGGTACCAGATAGCCACAAATCTGTCAAAAGCCATGGCTAGGAGAATCCCAGACTCCATGACATAAAAGGAAGGGATGAAAAACATCTGTGTGAGACAGGCATTGAAGCTGATTTCCTTGGCATTCATCCAGAAGATACCCAGCATACGGGGCACAGTAACACTGACCAGGCACAGGTCAACGACTGACAGCATGGCCAGGAGGAGAAACATGGGCTCATGAAGACTCTTCTCCAGCCGGATAATACATAAGATGGTGCAATTGCAAATGACTGTAATGACAAATACCAAGAAAAAAGGCACAGAGAACCAGCCATGAAAAGATTCCAGACCAGGAATTCCAGCCAGGACAAATACCAAGGGCTGAGGAATGGAATTGTTGCAAGAAGACATTTCTACCTTGAGATCCTCAAGGTCTGATTCCTAGGGAAAAAAGAACAAGGGACGTTTTGATATCATTGCATCATTTGCAACCTACAAAAAGCTGATCATTACACTAGTTTGTGGTGATAACCAGGATTATTTTGTGTAAACTAATGATCAAATGAATGCTTCAGCTACTTAAGGGTGGGGATGGAGATAATCTTAAACTGTTTCCTCTGCAGAAAGCAGAAGTAGTCTAAAGGAAAAATTACCCATGAATGCATATCAACCCCATTAGATTCTCCTGTGGCTCTGATCCTGTTTAATATTCAATTTTGCAATTCTCTAGAATTTTTTTTTCCCTAGACAATAGGACATGGCAGGACAATGTTTTCAACATTACAGGAAGGAGTTGAGGGTATGAACAAGCCAGAAGGCACAGTTTTCACTTAAGATAAGGAAGCTCAATTTAATTATACCAGGGTCCTCAGTTTGTGGAATTAGTCTTGGTGCTTTGGGATTCTTCCCTGAAATGCTTGGCTACAAATTCATGATTTTGCTAGAGGATCTGAGAAATCTGCTAATCTTATACCTGAAAACATGATGGCACTCTGTAGGAATACAGATGTTTTAGATGATATAAGTGGAATCTAAAATGCCTCAATAGGTAATAATTTAGCATTAAGTTTCCAGATTACTCAATAAAGCCTGGTTGGGGAGTGAGTATGGTTAAAAGTAAATAAATGATTTTCTGTTTATATGTATATTTATGTGTTTTTTAAATTTTTTATTGCTCTTTTTTTAATATCAGGATATTATGGGGGTATAAACATTTTGGTTACATGCTTTGACTTTGCCATACCCAAACCATGATTTGTGAGGTGTGCCCTTTCTCCCCTACAACACTCACTGTGTCCATTAGTTGGTTGGGGAGTGGGTATGGTTAAAAGTAAATAAATGGTTTTCTGTATATATGTATATTTGTGTGTTTCTTAATGGGGAGATAGTTTGGGAGTTAATGGTAACACATATTTCTATAGAAATAAGGCTTTATTATATTTGTTAAATATTTTAACTTATATAACCATTCTGAATAGAAATACATATTTACAAATTTACAAATTATTTGATGACAATCATAGATTAAAGAATATACTTACTCAGCATATTAAAAAACCATAAGCCAAACACATATATAATAAATACAAAATTAAGTCTATGGAAGTATTATCTTTTGTTAATAATACAATTGTAATTAAATCTCACTATTAAGGTTTAGACTCCAGATTTTGTCAGAAACATTCCAAATGTATATTTATAAAAAACATTCATAGAAAAAAAGAAATTTCAATAAGAGCTTAAAATGAAAAGTATACTATGAAATTGCTTTAAAAATAAAGGTATAGAAATATTAACATTATGTTTATTAGTTTGCTTAGTTGATGAACTTGTATTATGCTTTTTTACTTATATCTATATCAATTTAATGCCAAATCCTTATTTAGTATGTTCACAGTTTATTTGTAATGCCACTGCACTATTTTAAAATTTCCTCTAAATAATTATATGTTTTAATTTCCACCATAATCTTAGCCTTTAATACAAAAATAAAAACAGAATTAGGCTTAGATTATATAAACTAATGGAATGAATAGAATTTTTTAATTACCTTACTCTAAACATGTTAAGAATCCAAAATAGGGTGGCATATATGAAAAAGTATTTCTGTAGCATTCTTACTTCATCAATTGAGTTATCCAGATACAAGTATTTCATATGTCTACTGCATTTGGTATAAGGCATACATCACAGATGAATGATAGGCAGGTCTCCTAAGGTAACTTGGTGTAGTGAAAATAGTAAGGTCTTTGGGATAATACATGTCAGGGGATACAATCTCACCCCTGTCACTTATTCTATGTGACTTGACCAAGTTACTTAAGGCTTGAGCCTCATTTCCTCATCTCAGAAAATGAAATGAAGCATATCTTGCAAAATTTGTAGTGAGGACAAAATCCACCATTAAATTTCAGTATTGTAGAATACATACATATTCTTAGCATAATTATTTGAATGTTTTGGTGCTCTAGAAATCCAGATTTTCATACTCTTCTATAAAGTACAAAGTTCAAATGAGAAATGCAAAAAATAATGTTCATTTTGTTTTGTTTGTTTCTGGGAAAGATCTGTGACTAGGAAAACAAATAGCCTTAAAGTATACTTTAAGAAGAAATATTTGATGTTCCTGATAATTTTGTCCTCAAGTATTTGTAGATTCATTATGTGTCAAAGAGAAAAAATATTTAGTGTCAACAGGGTAGATACCTAACCAAAAAAGGTTGGTAAAAAAAAATTATATATTTTAACTCAATAGAGGAAAGGATCCTATCACAAAGAACTGCTTCCAAACAGAAAAGACAGCCCTGTGAAACAAGAAGCTCACTATAGGTGGAAGTTTTCAGGTGGAAACTGCATGATCACCCTTTAGGAATACTGCAGATAAAAATTCTCTATGTGGTGATAGCATTAGGAAATTATTGGAACTTTAAGCAACATGGTAAGATTTGGTCTGAGGTATCAGGAACAATTGCCAGCAACAACTATATAAACATTAACTATAAGTAAAAGCAACATCAGTTCAGGCATAAAAATTAGAAATTTATTATTTTCTAAAGAATGTCATTGATCATTCCAAAAATTGCAGGATCCAACTGTGCCCTTATAAGGGTAGTGATTGTGGTATTTGGTTGAAAAAATCTGAGAATCTCTTTTTCCTTTATGACATTCTGCATCTTAGAATTTTCTAGTCTTTTCTGCCTCCCTCTTTTTTCCCTTTTCCTAGATTAGTACCTGTAAACAGTTGTGAGTCTGGTCACAATGGCCCTGGGAGTAGCAAAGTCCACTTGAAATATGAGGAAGATCTATTGCTCTCCAGAATAAGATGGAGTGCGTGAGCCTGAGGCAGACTTATGCTGGCTTGCCCAGCTCTCCTGGGTCCCTGGTGACCCCTTTGTCAGCCAACCTGTTTTTCGTAGCTTGAATCATCTGGGGAACAAATCTTAGAGTCAATCATTGAGAATAACACTGTAAAATTATTGGTGGTTGGTGTGCTGCAGGAGGTGAGATGGGATGGTTTAGGAACCCTAGAAAAAGAAGTAGGGCCTGAGAAATAATTTAGGATGGAAATTAAAGAAAGTCTGAAGTAAAGAAGAGATTATAGTCCAAGTGGAGTTGTATGCAGCTATACTTATACACAAATTCCTGTTGTTTGCTTCAAAATCAATATACATATATATTTCATTTCTAGTACCCTTGCAGGTTCTGTAAGTAAAACCTACACTGAAATTAAAAGTCTTGATTTTGAGATGGGATTAGGATCTACAAAACCTGGAAAACATATGCACTAAGTAAAATACCAATTGAGTAAATTAAGATCATTGTTTGGTAAATAAGAATGTAAAAAGGAACAGAGAGAGGAATGGAAATAAGAGTAAGAGAGGGGCTCTAGATAAAAAATATTGTGCAATACTAGGTTGAGGAGAGACTGACTTTCAGAAAGACATAGTGGAAATAATCTAGACTTGTGAGTAGACATAAAGGAGGAGGGGAAAATGTTGAGAACTCTTTTGTTAGAGAAAATGGTGAAATGTAAACATCCTGAAAATGGTGATTGAGGTTCTTTTTGTTCACTATTATTTACCCAGTGTCTTGCAAATTGTGGGCCCTCAAATATTTACATATGATTAAATGTGCCTATGCACACACACACACATTCACATACACATACACACACAGACATGTTTATTCATCAATCCTCCACTCTGGACTAATGAGTAACAGACATATAACCTGTGAGTTTATCAAAGCCTTCATTAAGCCAAGTCCCACATCCTAAAGTATATTCAGGGTACTCAAATCAATTTAATTCTTTCCATTATGGGTGCTGCCAATCTGAATCAAGTTATCATCCCTGACCAATATTATCCTATTAACCTAGTAAATTTTCATAGCTTTTTAAAAGGTCTACTGCATTCATTCATTCCTTTCATTCTTTGTCTCAATCCTATTTACCACATTGCAGCCACAACAATCTGTTTTTATCCATATACCACATATTTTTATTGTATATAGTTCAGGTGTACAACATGATGTTTTGATATGCAAAGTGAAATAGGTATTACATTCAAGCAAATTAACATATCCATCATCTCACAGTTTCTTTATTTGTGGTAAGAGCACCTAAAATCTACTGTCTTAGCAAATTTCCATATATAATATCATATTATTAACTGCAGGCAGCCCCAGGGTTACACAAGACTCTACTTATGATGTTCTGTACTTGTGAATAGGCTCCCAAGGCTCCACATAGGATAGTTTATAATTAAACAATTAAATTAATAATTTGGGAACTAGTTTATTCTATGCACATAAACAAACCTGCATGGTGTAAGCAGTTTGTTGGCATAGCATCTATATGCTATTGTCTAGTATCATTGTTTATATGGTTGCTTAAGCACGACATTATTTCATCTTTAACTTTTTATTTTTTATTTGATTTTGTGAGTCTATGTTCACCCTATGACCATGTTTCCAAAGTGAAAGTCCATTGCAAGTCCAAGTGAGCCTGGAGTGAAGAGAAAGTTGATTACAATGGAAACAAAAGTAAAAATAATTGTTCGAAGAAAGGCCAGACTCCGTCTCCATCCTTTATTGAGAAAGCACTGGGCTTCAGTCACTGGACCACCACATATGAACCATTATCATATTTATTATTATTATTACCATACATGTGCTTTTCATCAGGGATTCGAGTTATATACAAAGCTAACCTAAAGACATTCTCAGGAATGTGTCCTTTACCTAACCCAGGGAATGCCTGTGTAGTTCTCAAGCTGTATATTAGATCTCTAGACTTGCGTATCCTACATATCTGTAATTTTGTACCCTTTGTCCTACCCCTATTCCTCCTGCCCCTGTTTACCTATCTACTCTCTGTTTCTGTCTATTTAATTTTTTTTATATTTCACATATAAGTAAGATCACATCAGTATTTTTTTTCTCTGTCTGGTTTATTTTACTTAGCATAATGTTCTCCAGGTTCATACATGTTGTCACAAAAGGTAGGATCTCCTTCTGTTTTAAGGTTGATTCATATATTTTTAAAACATAACCTGGTCATATCACTCCTGCTCATAAAACTTATTGTCTTCTTGTTATTATTAGGATGAAATTGAGAATCCTCAGCATGTCCTTCCCACCCATGCATGCTACTACTCCAGTCTTATTCAGACCATCTTCAGTTCACTGTACTCCAGCCCATAAAGTGGACTTCCTTCTGTTCTTTGAGGTTTGAAGCCCCATCCTATCTTAAGATCCACTGGCATTTATACATCCTGCTCTCTCTCCCTGTAACATCACCACCCCATTCATGACCTCTCTTTCTTCCCACAGCTATTTAACTCTCATACACCACTCAACTAATATCATTTTTAAGGAAAATTTTCTTGATTACCAAGAATGCATCATGAGCTCATGTTAGTAATATTATGAGCACTGATAGAAACTCACCACTTCTCATTGATAGCAGGTGATATTCAGTGTAATGATTCATTTGAATATCACTTGATTATACTGGGTCATCTCCACATGAAGGTAAGCTCCCTAAAGCATGGACTTCTCTTTTGCTCAGCTTTCCTCAGAGTCCAGCAAAATCTGGCACATTTTAGTCATTCAATAAATACATATTTGTTATATGATAATATTAAAAATGCTGCATATCTTCCCTCTCAGCTAGAATTTAATTCAAGGTTTTTGAGAATTTAGTTTCATTATTGTTGAACATTTCCAATTTGATATCAATTGGTAGATAACACATAAGTGCTAACTCTATAGCTCATATTTCCAAACCTAATATATAAGCAACCTTGATACATGTCAGAAAATATAATTAAACTCCATGATTAATGGTATCTCCAAATAAGAAAAAATACATAAACTGAGGGCCCATAGTTGGCCATTCATCTTCAGGAAACATCCAACATAATGGCATAAGTCTTAAAGTTCTACATTTCCCTACAGGATTCTCTTCTCTTTAGCCTGGGAGATATCTGCCCCTACTGTCATTGTCATTTTTCTCCATTAAATTAAAAAAATATTTTTAAAATATCCTTATGTTTTAATTCACATCTTAATTATAACTATTATAATTATAACTGATTAGGGGTTCTAAAAATATGACAAGTGACTCCAAACATGGTTTCATTCATTCCTTTAGAAAGCATTCATTGAATGCATGTTTGCACTGAATACCAAGAGGTTTTAGGGATAAAAAGTAAATAAAACATTCCCTAAATACTGAATTATGTATTTTTGTTTTTGTTTAAATCCAGACTGAACCACTTAATCAATATGTGACTGTGGGTAAATTATTTAATCTCTCTGAGTCCAAATTCTTCAGCTGTAAATTCAGAGACTAACACCTACTCTGGTGGTTACTGTGAAAATTATATAATTTAAATTACATATATTTATATATATCATATCTGGCACATAATAAATATAAAAAAACTATATTTGTTATGGTAATACATGTTCTTAATGAATATTTACTTATTAAGGCTTACAGTGTGGCACTGCTGTGTCTTATTGCTTTCATTTATTTAATACTTAAAACTCTAGGGGAAGAAATTTTATGCTCTTCATTTTATTGACTGTGACAGCAAGGACCAGAAAGTTCCAGCACCTGGCCTATGAATACTCAGATAATATGTGACAAAGATGAATAATGAATCTAAGCACTCTGTCTTTAGGGATAGTTCGCTTAACCTCTAACTACACTAGTATTTGAATTGGAAAAAAATGAATAATAATATGTAAGTATGATATATCATGACATTTTTTACAACAGTGATAGGAAGGCATATTATTAGTATTTCTTGAGGAAGTAAACTTTCAGCCAAGGTGGGAGAATTTAAACAAGAGTTGTATCTTGAAGAATAACTAGTTCTTTCCAGCTAAGAAAGAATATGGGGCACAGAGGAAAATTCTAAGCTAAGTCATGAAGATATGAATAGATATATTATTTGAATGCAGATATAAGTCTTCATGGATAGGACAAATAGTGAAAGGGATGTGGAAGAAAAACATTAAGAGAAATAAGAAAGGTAATTCATAAAGCTCTGCTTTGCCCTCCTAGATCTTGTATGGATTTGATACATCAAGGATTTTGAGTTTTTGTTTTATATTATTATTTTTTTAATTTTTAGGAAGATAACTATGATCTTAATGTAGAGGATGTACTGGAGATAGTAACTGAGAAAATAATAGTAAGCACCATTTACTCTTGGTGGACATAAAATATTCTATGAGCAATAATGTATTTCAAAGCTAATGCTCTGAAAACTTCAGTGGAAATAGTTGAGTAGTCCTTGTGGGAAATGATAAAAACTTCAACAGTGGCATTCTTGAACTTTAATAAAGTGTAAGAAAGAGGGATGTAAAAAGGAAGCTCACATATTTACCTTTAAGAAGTCTCTAGATTAAATAGAAAGTAAATAGCAAAAAAAGAAACAAGCTAAAAATATTTTATAAATTGTAAATCAGTAAAAAGAAAACAACAATTTAGTGAAATTAAGCATGTGTTTATTATCTCTGGAATAATTTCCGCTTTGTGTGAGTCAAGAATTGAGGGAAGGAGTCACATTTTTAAGGCGGAAATGTTCATATTTTTCCAGTAAAAATATTTATATTCTCTTTAATAATTTTATTTTAATATTGCCAGTAGAATAATCACCCAAGAATTTATTTTTTTGTTGTTTTGTTTTGTTTTGTTTTGTTTTGTTTTATTTCAGCATATTATGGGGGAACAAATATTACGGTTATGTATATTGCCCATTCCCCCCTCCCCTCTCGGGGCAGAGCCTCTTTAAATTGAGTTATTTGTAATAATAGACTTTCTCCTTTAACAAAAGATGATAGCATGTAATACCTGAAGACCAATATTTTTTTTAAGAGATGAGGTCTTCATGATAACAGACTTAAACCTAAAGTATGAAACCATAATAATTCTAGAAGAAAATGTTGGAAAAATTCTTACAGACATCAGCCTAGGCAAATAATTTATGAAGAAGACCCCAAAAGCAATCACATCAACAAGAAAAATAAATAAATAAGACCTGATCAAATTAAAAAGCTTCTACACAGCCAAGGAAACTATCACAAGAGTGAATAACAACCTACAGAATAGGAGAAAATATTTACATGCTATAAAGGACTCTAATTCTATATAGAACTCAGGAAAATCAGCAAGAAAAAAATCAAACAACCCCATTAAAAACTGGTCAAAGGACATGAACAGAAACATTTCAAAAGAAGATAGACTAATAGCCAATAAACATATGAAAAAAGGATCAACATCTCTAATCATCAGGGAAATACAAATCAAAACCACAAAGAGATATCATTTAACTCCAGTGAGAATGGCTTTTATCAAAAAGTCCCAAAACAACAAATGTTGGCCTGGATGTGGAGAGATAGAAATATTCATACACTGCTGGGGGGACTGCAAACTAGTCTAATCTCTGTGGAAAGTAGTATGAAGATACCTCAAAGAATTAAAAGTGAAACTACTATTTGATCCAGCAATCCCACTACTGGGTATTTACCTAAAGGGAAAAAAAGACATTCCATAAAAAAGATATCTTCACTAGAATGTTTACAGCAGCACAATTCACAATTGCAAAGATGTGGAAACAACCCAAGTGCCCATCAATACATGAGTGGATTAATAAAGTGTGGTATATGTATACTATGGAGTACTACTCAGCCATAAAAACAAATTGTGAACTACCTCTTATATTATCCTGGATGGAGCTGGAGCCCATTGTTCTAAGTGAGGTATCACAAGAATGGAAAAACAAATACCATATGTACTCACCATTAAATTGGTACTAATTGATCAAAACCTATGTGCACATATGGAAGTAACATTCATTGGGTGTCGGGCAGGTGACAGGGGAAGGAGGGGATGGGTAATCTCACACCAAACAGATGTGGTGCATGCTGTCTGAGGAATGGGCTCCCTTGTAGTTCTGATTCACCTGATACAAAGGCAATTTATGTAACCAAAGCATTTGTACCCCTATAATATTCTGAAATTATATATATATATGTGTGTGTGTGTGTGTGTGTGTGTGTGTGTGTGTGTGTGTGTGTAAAATAAAAAAAAGAGATGAGGTCTTGTTCTTCCATACAGCCTGGAATGCAGGCACACCATCATGGAGCTCACTGCAGCATGTGAAGGAGCTCAGGAAATTTCACTCAAAAATATGACCTTTTTGGTATAAAGAGTATTTTGAATTAAAAACCCTTAGATTAACAGGCCCTTGGAAGGAGCTTACCTCTATGTGCATATACAGATGGACTCATCAAAAGAACCATGGACTTCTCTTCCCTTTCCTGTTATCTCAATATATTGCAGGAAAGAAAATCAAGAATGCACCCAGACCTGGCTCAAATCATTTTAAAAGTAATATCTGTCTCTGAGATTAATTTACACATCAACTTGCTTCCCCCCATCCACTCATTTTCCCAAGTACCTATTCAGTCTCCCCAGCAACCATTTACAGCCCCTAAACAGAATTACCTATACTCCTCATATCCCCATCCCCTCTAAAGGACAGGTTTAAAAATATCTGCATCCCATTGGGATATTGGGTAATCACTCAGTGAATCTTCCCTTGTGGACAATAAATAAATCTTATCCTTTTATTAATTTGCCTTAATTGTGAGTTGATTATTCAGCATTGGGCAAAGGGGAAATTTTCTCTCACCCTTACACACGAAACTGGGCTCAAGTAATCCTCCTGCAAGACCAGCATATTTGAATCAAGCCCAGAGGTCTGAATAAACTCTGGACAAACTCACAAGTATGTTGTATAATGTATAAAGTTATTATTGTTTTCAAGAGACTCAGAGATGAAGGTTTAAAGAGGTTCTATGGTAGTTCAGCTGACAAACCAATAGCCGGCACAAATTATTTTGGTGGACAGAGAATATTCTATGAACAATAGGGTATGTAAAGATGTATTGACTTGGTTATTGCAGCATTGAACTATTCCACATTTACTGTTTGACGGTTTGTCCTGTGTGTCAATTCTTGTGAATACATACAAGATTATTTGATATATGCAGAGGACATTAAACCAGTTATATTGCCTCTTCTGTGGCAATTATCATTATCAGCAGTTATAAATTTTTCAGTAGCAAATTCTTCATGGGATTTTTTTTTTGAGATTTTCATGGATTTTTCTCCTTTTGAATCACTTCTTACTTCAAAGTAAACTACTATTCCCAGTTATACCATGGGTCTGTAGCAGGAAGGATCAGAAGGAGATTCCTTTCCCATTCATCAAGTTCTAAGTAAGCTTCCTAAAGCCTAAGTGTACACAACATATGTTGCACCTACCAATTTCAACAGAACTGAGAAATCTCTATTATATATGGTCATTCTTCCCTATGAAAATTTGCTAAAATGTCTGATTTCTGTAGGAGAAAAATTAATGTCAGTTATGAGAAAGGGATCAATCACTTGCCCTCTTCCCTTCTAATTCTGTTACCATTTCTGCAAACAATATCAGTGTAATCAGACAACTTTTACCCTTAGAGAATTAATGACATGGTCTCGAATTTTCTTGGTCCTAATACCATAAACAATGGGGTTAAGAAAGGGTGGTACCAGAAGGTACATATTGGCAATGAAGATATGAATTTGGGGAGCCACATTATGGCCAAAGCGGTGGGTCAGGAAGGTAAAGACAGCTGTGGAGTAGAAAACGAGGATGACACAGACATGGGAGCCACATGTGCCTAGAGCTTTAAGACTTGCTTCCCGTGATGGAAGACGAAAGACTGCACGGAGGATTAGAACATAAGAGACAGCAATGAAAAATCCATCACAGGATCCAATGACAGAGGCCACACTGAGGCTGTAGCGCTTGGTGGCTCCTGTTTCCACACATGCCAGCTTCACTACAGCCATGAACTCACAATAGGTGTGGGCAATGACTCGAGTTCTGCAGTAGGGCAGCTGCTTGAGCAAGATGGGATGTGGAGAAAAGAAGGCCACTCCCCTAAGTACTACAGCAGCTCCCATTTTGGCAATGCGGGTGTGGGTGAGAATGGTGGCATGACGCAGTGGGTCACAGATGGCCACATAGCGGTCAATGGCCATGGCCAGGAAGAAACCCGACTCCATGGCAGTAA